>KZ062853.1:58535-75409 GCA_002091835.1 Anopheles maculatus
ACACACACACACACACATTGCTATTGGTTGGTTGGCTTCGCGGCAGATTGATGCTCCGAGTGCGGAAGATGAGCTTACGTAATGTGGGCCGGTTGGTCGATGCGGTGTGCCTCCCTTTTGGCGGGCAAGGTGGCAAGTGTCAAAGGGAAGGACGTTTGCTTGGGCAACGGTATTATGGTTGTGCGATGCAACAGCAGGTCGTCCGCCGGTTTCGCATGCGATCGACGGGAAATTAGCGATCACACTCGGTATGGTATGGCTGAGGTTTTGGGTGACGTTTTTCAGCTCGGGTGCTTTTTTGTGGGTCAAAGGGCTCACGATGATCACGAAAATGTGTGCGGTGGGTTTCGGTGCGGGGGTTTGATGCACCCTGCGGAGTCTGCCATCGAATGCATCGAATTTGTTGTGCACAATTACGAAACATTAGAAGCACATCAGGCGAGGAAACTCGGTGTGATTTATGTTGGTACGAGACAGGGTGTATTATTTTATATTTTAAATATATTTTTCCAACAGTCCCATTTCAGAGACATTTATTTCTAGATGTAAGCAAAGATTTATTAGGAGACTGTTGTGTTCTCTTCTTATCTAGGCATAACAATAGACTAACTTTGGACGGTTTTTAAAATAAAACTACTACATACAACTCAATAGATTAAATTTATTGCATCCTACGATCCGGAAGACTTCTGCACAAATATTTCCATCGGATATTAAGTGTCCTGTCGGTAAATACCTGACAGTTTTATCATGGTTGTCATGAACATACTTGTTGGCATTTTTTACAGCTTTCTGAGTCTTCGATATCAGTTCCATCTTCTCTAAAGCATCATATTATAAGATCTTTCGGTAGTCGATATCCAAAAACTTCTGAAGATATACTTACTTTGGTTGGTTTTGTATATTTCTTGAGCTTCTTTGGAAAGGCCAGCTCATGTCACCAATGTATTAGAATTGTTAGCAAACAATTTTAATGCAATAGTATAGTTTTCATTGTCTCTAGTTTAGAAGTGCATTAAACCTTTAGCACATGCATTCTGCAAAAAAAAATGTAAGTTTGAGATGTGCTTAGCTAAACAACTGTCAAAATTGTCAGTCAGCTGTCAAAAGTTTCTGAAAGAGTTGATCTGCTTTGTTTGCTGCTGTGCCTGCTCAACTGTTTGACAGAAAGTGGATTAAAATTTTCAAATTTTCAAGCTTAAGTCATTGCAGATGACTCTAGCGCAGTCCTCGGACTCAGTTGTAAGTCAAAAAGAAGCAATAAACCTTTGAATAAGTGGAGAAAACTGTAGGTCCTTCTCAACATGAGAGGCCATATCCTGTTTCGACAAAACGATTAAGAAGAAGAAAAAGCTTAAGTCATCATAGATCTCCCATTTGTTTAGTCCCATTTATTTAGCATTTTTTCATCATTCAAATGGATATTGAAAGGCCTTAGAATCAAAATTTACAACGATAAAATAATCGAACAATAAAGTCTAAGGTTCCTCGCAAATTTCTGCTCCATTCAGAAGTATCCTACAACATTGTTTGGATGCTAGAATCTAGGGCTAGGAGTAGATTGAAGACATTTTAACATTGAATTTGAATATTTCTTCAATTGTTATAAACCAAAGATCTTCTGTCATAGTTCAGAAATAATTATTGTCAAATTAAATATATGCTATTGATGTCATTGCACGCTTTATAGCAAAATAAAATATTTATTTTCTCTCTCAAACCGATCACTGTTTAAAGCATTACATTTAAAGCTTTTACTTTTCACCTCCGCTTGGTGACATTGACTAACGAGTAACAACAACGAACTAAAAACCGGGCATAATTTCTCCCGCATTGAAATTTACTACGCCAGCACCATGATCAATCACTTTCTTCGAAGCTGACCCAATTTCATGGCCCCCTGAGGTCTTACAACCGCGGGCAGTTCAGTAAAAAAATCCGTGCCTCACGACAACGACAAAACAAATTCCATAAAACCCATCGGCTCCATGGCGGATGAGACTGCCCACCCGCCCAACACTACTGACCCACTGATCCTGATCGTTCTGGGTTGGTGAGTTTTATGCAGATGTTTTCACCTTTCCAGCAGCGTTCAGCTGATTTCGTGCTTTACATTCTGCTGTTGTCCCTTGAACCGGTTCGAAATCCGTTTAGCGTACGAAACGGATGCAATTAATTTTACTTTCCTTTTCCGTTTTGAGTGTGCGCGTGAGGCATATTTAAATACTTCAGATTGTGTTTTGACATTTTATCCTTTTCTTTTGGGGGAACGATAAACGAGACCACCAAATGTCACAATCTCTAATGACAGTTTAGTGATGAAAGACGGCATCCCTAACGCACACAGTTTGCCAAAAGGTTCACAGTGAGGTTGGTGTGATCGCGTTCGTATTTGCACAACGGCTTCAAGCAACACGCACACTCGCACACATCGGTAACCGACACCGGACGTAGCGACTTTAAAAGCGGCAATTTCGCAAAAACAACCACACCACGCCACATCACTGTCGTCATTTCCCGTTTTCGTGCTGCATTATCGGATCAACGTTCGCAGTTACACAGCCATCATCATCCATAGGCGGCATGCAACGGTGTGTAGGCTCATGCATTAATGCAACGGTGCAAACTTCACAATGATAGGTGTGAAATCATTACCACGCCAAATGCAATTTCCTTCCATCCGTTGAAGCATTAAGAAGCGAGAAGGAGAGAGATGCAGAGAGTCAAGCTATCTGTGCCGTACGCTATGATCTTGTACGTGTAGCGCACACCGTTTGAGGTTCAGTTTGGGCGGATTTCTCTTGCCTGCCCTGTTCCCTTTCAGAGTGATGATTAGGGATCGAGGGGGTATTTGGGGAAGGGTCGGATTTCTTCCACACACATCATAATTTGTTACTAAATTTGTTTAAACATTCAACCACCACGCGTCAACACCTTCATCTCTTCCGTTCGCTCGATCGGGCCAGCAGCAAGCAGCTCTGGTACAGGGAAAATGGGTGTCTGTGGAAAGCTAAAATTATAATCGAACGCGTGACTTCCACCTCGGTCGAGAGGAGGGGAAGGGGGAGCAGCATATAATCAACAATTGATGCTAATGACGCCCTCGAACCACCCATCTCACTGAGCATCGTATCGCATTTTGGGCATTAAAAACGCGCGTGCCCGTGTGTCTGTGAGTGATTTGAAATGGATGGAACAAAACAAAGAGAAGAAAAAAGGTGTTGGAAAACCGAAAGAGAGGGAACCTTGATGTGGAACATAACATCGATCTTGAACGGTTTGGGGAAGCTTTCGCGAGACATGAAAGCCGGTCAATGAAAATAGTTTTTCTTGAAGAAATTAACAAACAGAGGAAAAAAGCACCCCGAAGGTGAACGATGGAAAGGCAGATGGCTTTATAATGTTGTGTAGAAACAATCAATGAAAATTTTGATGAAAACCGTTCCCGAAACGAATCGTAAGATGGATGTCCGTAGAGGATGGGCCAATAATCGTTATGGTTTTCAGAAATTCTTCATATTTAATTTATTTTTTGAGGAAGTTATAGGTTATTTCTATTGCATTTATGTGTATGTATTTAGTGTTCAGAGAATGTTCTGCATAAGTATCACTTACCTGTTTATTTTCAATTAAACAGCTTCTTTAGGGTTTTGACCAGTGACAGGAATGTATGCAGTTGTCTCAACTTCTATCTAATTTTTTAAACAAGATCTCTCGTTATCAAGTCACGTTAAATGGATGGAACAAAACAAAGAGAAGAAAAAAGGTGTTGGAAAACCGAAAGAGAGGGAACCTTGATGTGGAACATAACATCGATCTTGAACGGTTTGGGGAAGCTTTCGCGAGACATGAAAGCCGGTCAATGAAAATAGTTTTTCTTGAAGAAATTAACAAACAGAGGAAAAAAGCACCCCGAAGGTGAACGATGGAAAGGCAGATGGCTTTATAATGTTGTGTAGAAACAATCAATGAAAATTTTGATGAAAACCGTTCCCGAAACGAATCGTAAGATGGATGTCCGTAGAGGATGGGCCAATAATCGTTATGGTTTTCAGAAATTCTTCATATTTAATTTATTTTTTGAGGAAGTTATAGGTTATTTCTATTGCATTTATGTGTATGTATTTAGTGTTCAGAGAATGTTCTGCATAAGTATCACTTACCTGTTTATTTTCAATTAAACAGCTTCTTTGGGTTTTTGACCAGTGACAGGAATGTATGCAGTTGTCTCAACTTCTATCTAATTTTTTAAACAAGATCTCTCGTTATCAAGTCACGTTAGTGGCACTAGAATGCTTAGAGTCTTTTCGATGGTGTGACCAGACGTATCCTCTGCAGCTCACGGCGAATATTCGATGAGAAAAACAGCAACGTGTATACAAGCATCGGCCAAAATCTTTCAAACTTTATCTTTTTCATAAGTAGTTGAGTAAATTTAATGTGGTGTTGTCACCTTAAATATGGCTGTAGCTAGTGCAATCTGCTCTACCAGACGTTAGATTGTGCTTAATATTGCAGTATATCAATAAAAGGTTTAATTGATTCAAACTTCAAGTTATCAGCTACAGGTAAAAATCAAGTTATAGAATGCGAGAACTAGCAGGCTACTGAGGTTGTAGAGCCAGAGAATAAGAAGAATTGTTTGTACTCTTAAAAAAATTGAAATAGTTCGCAAATTCGTTTAAATACTCGCGGCATTGTCGTAATTGGGCCATGTAATACGTAAAGTTCTTTCTACATTTCTAGAAATAGAGTAGTCATTATTTTTACCTCTTTCTTGAATATTTATCGTCTCCAGCTGATCATAGCTCACGTTCTTAATCATTTTTCTTTCCTCGCATCCTCTGGGCTCGTAGTATTCAATTTTTAAGTAATAAGTTTACTTAGGCTTAGTTAGTCTTAGGCTATCGAAGTTAGTAAGTTGGTTATTTAACTGAGCATTAAAGATAGTAACCGATAGAGAGACCATCTCAATTGAAACTCAATTAATTTAGAAATTAGATTGTAGACAATTTTCTTGAGATTCTGGATCCTTGAGATTCTGTTAGTCTTCACTGTGGCATTTCATGTGGCTTTGGATGACCCCTATGTCTATCAATTCCAATACTCAAGTATTCCAACCCTGACAACCATAGAACAAAGATTCATCGCAGGTGGCTAGATCTGTTCTGCCGGCAAGCCACGTCTGTAGCACTCACATTATTCCGGACCAAGTCCTCGGATTGCTCGCTGCAATCAATGTGTCTCTCCCAACGTTGCCGACAATCTTGTTCTTTATCTGCCCAGCATACTGTATTCGTATATTGGAAGATCTTTGTAGTCAGCGTTGCTTCCGTGTCATAGAACAACGCACGCGTTTCGATTGTTGCTGAAGCGAAGCAAACTTTTTAACACATCCTGAATGAACCGGGGCGGCCCGGTGGTATATTCGATGGCGGCACCGGTCTTCACACTGCAGGACCCGGTACGCAGGACTGACTATCCAGCTACTGGTAAAACCAAGTCACAGAAAGCTGGAAGAAGCCAAGACCTTCGGAGGTTGTAGAGCCAGAGAAGAAAAAGTATGAACAGTTTGTGAAGTAATTCGTGTATTGAAAGTAATGTAAGTGATGTCTAATTTCCTCTTCCAAGCGCTTTTGTTTTATCATTATCTTTTGGACATGTAATTCCGGTGTATTTTCCTTATAGCGACTCATGCTTTATAGTCAATTACTGGCTTTCGTTTGCACTACAATTTATACACTGTTTACGGTTAACGGCCTCTTCTCAGGGATGAAAAATTTGGATCGAATTGAGCCAACTTTTGCAATACCGTGCAGCAGTATCCGTTATTGATGGACATTCAATTCATCAGTTTTTTTAAAAGCATGTAATATTGTAATATCCTAATTGTCAAAAGAGTATAAACCTTATTCAATGCAACTCGTTTGCACGTTACTTCGAATTGAGTAGCGAGAGCTCTTGACAGACGTGTAATTTCCATCAGGTTGTGGAGCTTTATCGCTTCGCTTCGTTGCGATGCTAAAGGTACCTAATCCATTCAATAGATAGCTGTTGCGTACTTTATATCTGTTTCAAACAGAACGTAAATTTTATAGTATTCTATGCCACAACTTTAAAATCTAACTTGGGAAGCATGATGTTTAATCCTTTTGAAGTATGCGATGATAAACTTGACACGAATGTCATGACAATGTTACGAAAAACTTTAAAGATCACATTTAAATTGTTCAATTGTTGAACTTGCTACACATTTTAAAGGATTGGAAAGTGGTTTCGTTGGCGTAAATAAATAAGTAAACAAATTAATAAATATAAATTGCGTGTGCGTAACCCTGCACCGGTTAATCGAAACATCAACAGCGTTATTCGGGTTATATCATCGAAATCTAGAAAAAACATTTCACTGCCACTTTAGTATACACATAACGCAGTATTTTAGTTTCACTTCATAATTATTCTTATTAAATAAAGTAAATAAATGGTAAAATGCGTTTAATTTGGAAGGTTTCCCAATGTTAAATCTAATGTTAAACCTAATGTAAAATCTCTAAAAATCAAATATTTTTAATATCGTTCTATTCAAAATGCGTGAATTGATTAAAGAACACATTTTTATACACTTTTAAAAATGTTCAAATGTAAATATTCAAATTGTTACTAATGTGTGCAAAAACGATTATTTCAAGTAAAATTCTCACCAAGAAAAACACATTTCATTCCGAACCACCTTGTGCGTGCTTATCGACACTTATCGAGAATCAAACTGATAAACTACTGACGGCCTGATACTTTGTCACGTTTCTTTTTGTTTTGTTTTTTTTTCGATAAACAGACAAAGAGCACCTTTTATCTTTTTTAACCGCAATCCCTACTAATCCCATTTTATCAAATCTGAATTTACGCATCATCGAAATTATGCGTCACTAAACCAAAACCTCCACCACCAACTGAAGGCGGTTTGGGCGAGCGAATGTTTAAGTAATGACGTTTTCTCATCGATCAATTCTGTCCCAACTTACTCTGGCTGTTGTCTCAACTATCAATCGTACTAGTTCATGGCAAGTTTCTACCCAACGAGTAGGGATCTGAAAAGCTGATCCCAATACGAAGATTTCAGCTCGATCGAAGAGAAAAGCTTACCCCGTTTTGGTTCAATTTTTGTTGAGGTTTTCCAAAAAGCTCTACAAAAACGCGTCCGAGTTCGGTCCAAACGACTTTCAAATGCGTAGCATCAAACCGTACCAACAACAACAAAAAGCAAACCAGATCAATCTCACATGCCAATCGAAAACGGGGGAAGTTTTTCTTCTTCCCATTTTGCCTTTCTACTGCTCGACCACTATCGAATGGAACCGTGTTAGAGGGTTGACCTTTTCGGAAATTCGTCCCAAAAAAACGCAAAAACCAAACCGACGCTCCGACGATCGACGTAGATCGCCATCTTGAAGCATTTTCATCACACACACACTCAATGCTGACGACGTGCAGCAGCAGCCCCGTAGAGTTCGGACACCGAAAATGACTAAAAGTGCACGATTTGTCATAAACTAAGCGATCGATCGATTTAATTGATTTATGCTGTCCAGGGCCGGCCCGACGCACGATTCGTTTACTTCGTTGTCGGTTTTCGGTGTTTGCGTGTTTTAATAAGCCACCGGCGGATGTTAGCCGATGTGTTGTTTTGTTGCTACTAACGGGTGTTAATGAGGGTTGTGTTTGATTGGCCGCATTCGAGTGTTGGCTGAAGCTCTGATTGAATTAACTCGTCACTGCCACTATTTTACATTCCTTCAAACAAAAAAAGGGAGAACCTTCAACCGGACATGCAACGGGAGATGAAGTTAACAGAAAATCATCACTCTAGCTCTATAGTTCGTGTGGCAAGGACGGGGTTTAATCAAAGTTTTTTTGTTGTTGTCATGAAAGGCTTGTGTTTGATTGGTTTTAAAAGCAAAAGCGAGGTCATTAAAATAACCTAAAAAATGATAGAATGTCACTTAACTCTTTGACAAAATTTTAAATTTTTAACAAACTACGCAATTTCAAACAAAGTAAAGCAAAAGTCTTGTGTTTATATCTTATCTCCCATTGATTCACCAAAAATAGATAAGAAAGAAATAGGGTAAAAGTTGAAAATAAGATAAAATTGTTAGCAAAACCAAAGATATGGAATGTAGCGAATTATTTACACGAAAACGAAAGAGACTGCCAATGTTGAAGTTGCTGAATTCAAACCATTAAGAGCAATTTAATTTAATTAAAAAAATATCTTAGTATAATAAAGATATTCACCATGCGGCAAATTTAGGAGAAGATGACGGAGCAGCAGCTACACTTCTATAATCTCTTCATTGATATTAAAGCTCATTTGGAATCCTGGCCAACCTTACCAGGCTTGTACTAATGACAATGACCAACATCACATGCCAGGTGAAGGTAGGTGGAAAACTCTCAGGGCCCTTTGCTACCACCAAGGGTCTGAGCCAGGGAGACGGGCTTCCTTGCCTCCTATTCAATCTGGCGCTAGAGAGGGCCATCCGAGACTCGGAGGTGGAAACTTCGGGGACCATCTTCTGTAAGTCACTCCAGATCTTGGCATACGCTGATGACAAAGACATCATTGGTTTGAGGCTCTCCTATGTAGCAGAAGCTTACCAAAGGATCAAGCATGCGGCACTGAATCTTGGGTTGGAGATCAACGAGCCAAAAACCAAAATGATGATAGAACCATCAGCGGCCCTGTTAACAAACACTGATCTACGCAGGGGTGGTGATGTACAGATAGGTGATGTACAGATAGGCGCACACTCGAAGTCGTCCAAAACTTCACCTATCTGGGGTCAAAAGTCAGCGCCGACAACAACATAGACGTTGAATTGCGCGCAACTTCTCTACTCAAAATACCTGTCGTGACGGACGAAGCTGGGACTTTACAGAACCTTTACAGTCCCAGTATTCACATACGCCTCTGAGACATGGACTTTGTCCAATACTGACGAAACCATCCTGACGACGAGCTCTATGAGGTGTACGGTGCTCTCACCATCGTGCAGCGAATTAGGCTCACCAGGTTCTGAGGGGCTGGTCATGTCATGAGAATGGCACCGGACGACCCAGCCCGTATTTTATGATTAAGATACAGCATTGTTGCTCGCTGTTGTAAAATTGGTGCGAACTAAAAATAGGAATAAAGTCAACCAAATCTAAGCTCATATGCGAATTGATTTAACTATAACTAATTTGTTTTGCTTCTTTAAACTACAAACAACTAGTCATAATACGGCAGATATATATCCTTAACCAAAGAAACCTTTTTGTCATACCATGTTGTCTCTATTTTATAAAATCGATACACATAAACAATAACTTGTTATTGCATCGGGTTCGATTTCCATTTTCAACTCGTTATACCCGAAAACATTTGGATGGATTGGAGTGACCACATATTTTATCTTCATGACATGACACGACTGAATAGACAAAAGTCCATCGCTCCAATCAATCGTTTCGATCGTCCGTTTTGCGTAACACCTATAAAGCGTTATAGGAACACCGAAAAAGGGACAACCCCGTCCGGTCGGCTTTCTATTTCCTATCTCACCAGCCTGGGTCTGGGTGATGCCGTTTGCTCTCGTTTTTTTTTGTTGACTCGGTTGTCGTTGTTGTGTTTTATCTATTTTCTAAAGTCCTACTGACGGAGAACGCCATAAAACCAGTCGGATGACGGTGACGATGGCGTAACCATGTTTCTCCAGATAATAACTGATATTATGCACTCCATCCCGCGAAGCATCAAGCTTCCTGTGTGTGTGTGTGAGGCTGGGACCAGGTGGCTCGCGTGAAATAAAAGTGACACATAAATTGAGGAAAACCCCCAGCCGTTTCGGGTTGACGCGAGACTTCACGTTCACCCAGTGTCTGTGGGTGTGGGTGTGTGTGTGTTACTAACCTATTGAAGAATTTTCCTTCGCTTCGCTGGAAATTGCGACTTCCTCCTGCACAACCGATGGGTGATCATGCCGAGATCGAGCGTCGCGACGGACCGTGCTTCCTGTCTAATTATGATGTTGGCATGCCGTGAACCCGTGTGCACGTATCAACTGTAAACGATTGATTGTGTGCGCACCAGTACTGTTGGTGGCCGCGTGGCTGTAATGTGCATGCAGGCACCGAAAGACTGGCAACCGACGGTGCACACACATAAACGCCAAAGCACCACCAACTGCAAGCAGAAAGAAAAATGGCAAACACTGCGCAACGATGCAACGGTGCATCTACTCCATCTGCACAGAACGATGGGGTGGTGGGTAGAGGGGGTTCGGGTGCATTGTGTTTACCCAATGCAGTTACGAGAGTGAAATATGAGAGAATGCACATTCGATTGTCACTCCTCCCGTACCTCCGTGAGAAGTATCGAGATGAGAATTTCCCGACATGCTCGCTCGTCCTTCGTTGCATATGCTGCATTTTTGCACACACACACACATACATAGCATATCGCTTGCGAAAGAGTCAACGCAAAGCTTCCCTCTCCCTCCCTTCTCTATCCCCGTCGACAGCGCACATGGAGCAGACCATGCGTTATGCGAAAATTGGTTCCGTACGCATAGGTGCGTTTTCATGCTGTTAGTTATGGTAACCGAGTACACCATTAGTTCAGGTAAGGGTAGTTTTGACAAACATTATCATATCATTGTGAAGCGATCTTATTCGGTTATTTCACTTCGTATGAAGATTCCATTATAATAGTGATGAGAAAAATAAGTTTTAACTTATAACGCCTTTTCGTATACTTATAGATGACGTTAAATTTTTTGCGAATATTACAAACATTATTTTAATCTTAATGATAAATAGACTTACTGGAACTGTTGACTTACTGAAATTTATTGAAAATTTATAATAATAATTTCTACATATACTCGAAGATCTAAGATATTCGTTACGAATTAATTTAAAAGTTTTTTAAATGTTAAAGATAATGGAAAGATAATGATAAGTTGATATGAATAAAGCTGAGTATTATTTTCGTTGTTTTGGGAATTTATAACCATGCGATGGCAGCGCTGGTCTTCACACGGCAGGACGGCGACTCAAGTCTCATCTGGGCCGTTCCCCAATAGTGAGGACTAAGTGTCCAACTATGCGGTAACAATAAGTCTAGTAAGCCAAATATGGCAGGTATGACCTAAGGGGTCGTTAGGCCATGAAAGAAGAAGAACCACTTTGTTTATGTAAGTAAATCTCATATAAGGTTTGTAGCTATTCTTTTCTTTCGTTTACCTGTTTAATGGTAAATTTCAATTATTTGAAGCAATAATTATTCACTAAATGCTTTGAACTTTGATCTAGTTTTGAGACATTTGGAGGTTGAATTTCATCTATATTGATCTCTTTAGATCTAGTGATGGTCGGATGGTCTGAACAGTAGCGGCGTTACACCACAAGACAAGACTGGCAATGAATTCCCATTCTGGGTAATGAATTCACCGTATGCAGAACATTTTGAGTTCATCAGGTCAAAATGCTGTAGATCTACTTAAGGTTATTATACCACAATCCATCTTATTTCGAAGTGTTGACATACTCCGCATAATTATACTTAAAAGGAGATTTACCGTGAGTTATGTACTACATCCATAATTTAATAACTTCTTCTTCTTCTTCTTCTTTGTTTGTGGCTTGCTCCTAGGGAGCACGTCTAATAGACATGGCCTGGTGTCCAATCCGTTTCTAGGAAACTCGGTCCATGGCTGCACTCCTCCAATTTAATAACCTAGACCTGTATTCTTACGGAGAGCATTTTGGAGTCAAGTTGCGAATCTTACTGCATGCATTATCGACACTTCTGTTCCGATCGGCGTTTATTGTCTAAATCTAGCTAGCATTTATAAAGGGATAGCATTGTCAACAAGAAAGTGACAGCTCTAGTTCCAAGCACATAGTTAAACATGTTGTCCACACGTGCAAATTATTCCTCTGTCCAGAGCTCTATAGAAGAAAAGATTTTAATACAGTTTTTTAAACCACAACGTACGTTCAATATTATATGACTGGATGCAACTAGATGATCTCAATCAATCACCAATTTAAACTAACGTGGCACTATCAACAAGTATGTTATTTTATAGAGAAACGTTCACCAACAACATACGGACGTTTAAACAACTCTTTCATTGAAAACGTTTATCCGATGGGCTTACGCGGCTATCAAAAGTGCGCCATAAAATATTACAAATCCTTCTCAGCCTCCTGCCTGATTACATCTTTAATTAAATGCTTATAATCCCTTTCCCCCGTGCAGCCGTGCGTCCGTGCATATTTCCACGTAATAAAACAAATTAATTGAAGCCATTCGAGGCCCGTTCGCTTCACCAGGCAAAGCGTTCCATTACATCGTTATTAAAAAAAAGGAATGCGCAGGTCTGTCCCGTACGTCCATGGCGTAAGGAAGTACACGGCTCTCCAATTTCCCGGTGGCAACAATTGCTACCGCTGCAACACTCGCGTGAAAGATCCAGGCTACCGGGGCCGAAGCACGCTGGACAAACGCTCAGGCAGCCACTCGGCGATCTGCGGCTATCCCGTGTGTGTGTTTGTACATTTTTATTTGCACGTCAACCACCGATACCTTGGGAACCGATGACAGATGTAGCATCATCCCCGAGGTTTTCGCTTCACCGCAACCCGTGACACCGGTGTTCGCACCCTGCCACCATTGGAATTACGTAAAGCGCGGGGCACGCGTATGGGAAAAGCTGGCTGGTGGGAACAAACAAACGAAAAAAAAGGCCAACCAGCCAGCCAGCCAGCCAGAAAACGTCTCCCGCGACATCTTGCTGGCAGGGTGCGTGCGAATGGCTTGCGTAAGAAGCACGAACACGCGCGCGCTCGTGTGCTAGGCGTACAGGCAATAGATTAGGAAAGCTCTTCGGTCGGACTGTTGGCCCGGTTCAGCACGGTACCAGCGTGAGCTGCATCTTGTCTGGTTAGAAGCGTACCGGGACGGCACGACCACTTTGTCGTCCGCTTCGCCACACACGGCCCTCCGAACTAGGGTAGAGCGACATGTCGATTAATTTTTAGTGCAGCAAATTGAGTGCACCATTTTTATGGACATTTAGACGACAGGACAAAATGTATGGTTGCGTTGAGTAATGGCGCGTTGGTAGCTTTCTCCGGTCGCTGCTTACGATTGATGATAATGTGGATCAATTTATTCCCGAAGAGATCGATTTACATTCGCAGACGTAGCTGCATTAGCTTTTTGTTTTCGTAGGTGACAGAGTGCTTATTTAACCAGTGCAAACAGTTTAAGAAGGTAATGGATACAATCATGTTGCTTCCGTGATGATTAAAGCTCAAGAGAACTAGATATGGAGTTCGCTTTATCGTAGTTCTGCGAAGCCTTAAAATAAACGTTTATCAATTTTGGCTACTCTTATCACCCACAAATTGTGTGTAACTACTGACTGGTTGTGACCCCGATCAAATCTCAAGGCAAGCTTGTTTCCTAGAATTGTTCTCAATATCGCTAAAATACGACGCGTCACCTTGACGAAAATCCCTGATAAAAGGCATCGACGTCAAAACTTTAGACGTCCGAACGTCCAACACAGCTAAAACGAAGAATAAAACTTAATCTGTACATCAACTATTCTATGCTCGAACCCTTCCTACCACCGATACGGACCATTGGCCGGCTTCACGCCGCACATCCAAAACGGTGGTACCTATCATTGACCCGAACGACTATCCAAACGTCACCGCTTCATCGCTATTCAAAAACTGACGTAAAGCGCCTCAGGAACTCTGCGGCCATCAAGTTAGCGTGAGAAGACACACGGAACAAGCAATTATCTACCGCAACGCCACACGAAGCGGTACCATCCCGCAAGTCACAGGTCAGAGTTTTGGGTACTGCTGGGTCCAAAACCTTCACCCCTGACATGGGTTTTTTTTCGGCTGATGTTCGAGTCAAGCACAGTTAGCGATAATCGATCGATCTGTGCCATAAGCACCATAATTATGATAGCAAGCCGAAGATCGATCTTTCTTCTTTTGCAATGTTAATTCGCTTCACATGGCAACCCGTGGCAAGGGATGGGGTAAAACTTCTAACCTGCAATTTTCGGATGCAAACGCATCCATAATCTCGGGGCGGGTGTGTAATTCAATGCTTGGGAAACAATAGAACATACACCGGCGGACAATTGTTGTGTTGCCCCATCTTCACGAGCGGATCTTCAAGTGAATTCTGAACGATCAGCAAGCCATTGCTGGTCAATAAATCAGCAAGTCTTTGGGGGTAGTTTAATTGGCCTACCTTCCGCAATACGAATGACCATACCAATCCGTAGGCCGATACGGATGCCCTCTTTAGGTTGGCCTTCAGCGCAGGCAATTGACTTCGCTGTCGCTTTCTAAATGTCGCTAGATTAGCACCTGCTGGATGATGTTGTTGACGTGTACGGTCGGCAAAGTTGCCCTCATCGGTTTGCAATTCTGTTTGACGCGTCTATTTGACTGACCCGATGTGACAATTTTGCGCTCGCACACTGACTGATGACTGACTGAGGAAGTTACCTAATACCCGGTGCGCATGCCGCAGTATCCCGTCGATCGATTCGTTTCGCATTAATCGACCGCAGTGAGCCCCAATCGATCAAGGTTTTGGGTACTGCTGGGTCCAAAACCTTCACCCCTGACACGGTTGTTTTTCGGCTGATGTTCGGTTAAGCACAGTTAGCGATAATCGATCGATCTATGCCATAAGCACCATAATTATGATAGCAAGCCGAAGATCGATCTTTCTTCTTTTGCAATGTTAATTCGCTTCACATGGCAACCCATGGCAAGGGATGGGGTAAAACTTCTAACCTGCAATTTTCGGATGCAAACGCATCCATAATCTCGGGGCGGGTGTGTAATTTAATGCTTGGGAAACAATAGAACATACACCGGCGGACAATTGTTGTGTTGCCCCATCTTCACGAGCGGATCTTCAAGGGAATTCTGAACGATCAGCTAGCCATTGCCATGGAATAAATCAGCAAGTCTTTGAGGGGTAGTTTAATTGGCCTACCTTCCGCAATACGAATGACCAAACCAATCCGTAGGCCGATACGGATGCCCTCTTTAGGTTGGCCTTCAGCGCAGGCAATTGACTTCGCAGTCGCTTTCTTCATGTCGCTAGATTGGCATCTGCTGGATGATGTTGTTGACGTGTACGGTCGGCAAAGTTGCCCTCATCGGTTTGCAACTCTGTTTGACGCGTCTGTTTGACTGACCCGATGTGACAATTTTGCGCTCGCACACTGACTGATGACTGACTGAGGAAGTTACCTAATACCCGGTGCGCATGCCGGTCACACCGCACCGCAGTATCCCGTCGATCGATTCGTTTCGCATTAATCGACCGCAGTGAGCCCCAATCGATCAATCGATCATACTACGATCGGCACTCGATTGGACGGATAGAAAATGAACTGCACGGCGGGAGGTATGCAAAATGAGTGGCGCACCGATCGTGGACGCTCTAGACTGAGCGTTGTGAGTGGTCGTTTCTGTTATTGCAGTTTCAAATTAAAGTCCCGTCGAGAGAGCAAGCGGGGCACGTTTTATGTCTTACTTTTCTTCTGACGCGTTGATCTTTTTGTGTTTTTACAGGGACGACTGTGACAACATCGGTGGCCTCTACCGAGGGGACCTCGACCACAGCAACGACGCCGACACCGTCCACAACAATGACCAAGCGAAGGATGACGAATCGCGACAATAAGCTGATGTCGGTGCTGCAAGCCCGCCGTACCGCGCTGTCCCGGGACCGATGGCGCAAGGAGTACATCCACCATCCATCATCTGCCTCACTAAAGGCCCGGCAGCAGGCAAGCGTCGCGGGCAATTTGGTCGAAGATAGCAGCACGCCCGAATCGAACCTGATCGTACCGGTCGGTTCGTCGTCTCCGTCCTCATCCGGTCGCATCGCTTCCGTTGATGAGTTTCTCGACACGGACGAATCGATCCACGGCATGTACGTGGTGAACCCGCGCACGGGCAAGATCGCGCTGCAGCAGACCGGATCGAGCATAAAGCTAGCCAAAGAAACGAACAATTTGATCGTGGCCGAACCAGCGCCCGGTAATAAATCGCTTGAAATTACGAAGCTCATCTCGGCGAAAGGAGCCACCATTACGAATGCACCACCATCACCACCACCAACACCAGTCACATCCACCATCCCGACGACTCTTCACTCGGGGCGAAGTCTATATCTAGAGACACGCGGTAAGCGATTGCGCGATCGTAAAACCTTTCCTTCGCTATCGACCGAACGATCGGTGGAAGAAAGCGATCTCATACCGTATCAGTTCTTTGGACAGAAGCTACTGCCCGCCCATCACAAAGGGTTGGATGCACGCAATCAAGTCATCAACACACGACGGACCCACCTGAACAAACTGAAGGAAGATCAGCTGGGTGAGATGAATGACGCAAGCCTACCGAAACCGTCGACCGAGAAGAACAAGTTCTGGTCGAACCGCTACCAGTCACGGAACGTTGTCGCGCTCAATAATTACCTACGACGAGGTGGGTCCTTACCGATCACGACAACAACAACGACGACGACGACGACGACGACGAGCAGAACTACTACGTTGATCCCATCGAGTACGACTTACATCCCACAGGAAGCTGCTTCAGTACACTCGGATGCACTCACAAACTCCATGATCGCGCTCAGCAATCTGTCCGACGGAGATGAAGAGGACGAGAAGCAGGTGTTTTCGCGCAGTGCAAACTTTACCACACCAAACCAGGCTGATGCCGAGCCCCGATCGCCGGATGCAGTTGATCCTAAAGCTTCCTTG
>KZ062853.1:78446-90802 GCA_002091835.1 Anopheles maculatus
CACCACCATCACCACCACCAACACCAGTCACATCCACCATCCCGACGACTCTTCACTCGGGGCGAAGTCTATATCTAGAGACACGCGATAAGCGATTGCGCGATCGTAAAACCTTTCCTTCGCTATCGACCGAACGATCGGTGGAAGAAAGCGATCTCATACCGTATCAGTTCTTTGGACAGAAGCTACTGCCCGCCCATCACAAAGGGTTGGATGCACGCAATCAAGTCATCAACACACGACGGACTCACCTGAACAAGCTGAAGGAAGATCAGTTGAGTGAGATGAATGACGCAAGCCTACCGAAGCCGTCGACCGAGAAGAACAAGTTCTGGTCGAACCGCTATCAGTCACGGAACGTTGTCGCGCTCAATAATTACCTACGACGAGGTGGGTCCTTACCGATCACGACAACAACAACGACGACGACGACGACGACGACGAGCAGAACTACTACGTTGATCCCATCGAGTACGACTTACATCCCACAGGAAGCTGCTTCAGTACACTCGGATGCACTCACAAACTCCATGATCGCGCTCAGCAATCTGTCCGACGGAGATGAAGAGGACGAGAAGCAGGTGTTTTCGCGCAGTGCAAACTTTACCACACCAAACCAGGCTGATGCCGAGCCCCGATCGCCGGATGCAGTTGATCCTAAAGCTTCCTTGGTGGAACCGTTGGATAATGGAGTACCACCGTCAATTACTGCCACTGAACTCCCCAACAAGTCTTTGGTGGAGGAGTACTCTGGTCCTGGTGGATTGTATGGTTCTGGACTTAGTTCCGGAATTTCTAAGCTCATCATCAACTACCCAGATGATGCAACGCCAGAAGACTTTTACCGGCCATTGAACACCTTCGAAACGCATGCACAAATTGTTAACCTTCAGGAGGCGACCGAAGATCCCGTACCGACGACTTCCATCCCTGCGGCTGATGAAGACTTTGAAACGCCGAGGAATCTTGTGTCTATTCCGGATATTAATCAGATCTTCCGTAACCTTTCCACACCGACCACGACGGAGATGACGACCACGAGTACGGCGCCCACTAGTACGACTGCACCGGCTCCAGCACGATCACGGCTCAATACACGCGTTTACGTTCCCGTCAGTAGATCAACAACGACTCGTACAACTACTGCGCCTCGAACAACTAGTAGTACCACCACAACCACCACGACTACTACTACCTCGACAACGACCACGCCGGAGCCTGCGGAGGAAGAAACCGAACCACCAACGACGCTGTTGACTCTTACTTCAAGCCCTACCACAACGGAAGTACCCGTCCCTTCAACGTCTACCACGAGGCCTGTAAGCTCCACAGAAGCTCCCGCAACTTCCATACTACCGTCCGTAACACCTTCCGTCCCAGCGAGAACGACCACCGTCCGTCACTTTAGACCATCGGCTCCTCCGACAGTTGCTTCCCCACCGAAACCAACCAGACCTACGATGAACCCGCCCGAACACAGAACGGTTGCGATCTTCACCGGCCTCCGACCGAATCCACCCGATCCAACGCCCATCAACGGTACCGAGGTTGAGCCCGGCTTCAATCCGATCCTGTCCCACATCTTTCCGAAGCTAGCTGGCCCCATACTGTCCACTCGCTCGCCCGCAAATCTTGACTTCTCGCTCACATTCACCTCACCGCCACCGGTCGATCATAGTTCCGGCACGAAGAAACCGGCCGTCTCGTTCGATGGCGTACTGCTGCACCACAACAGTGACGTGGTGATAGAGATGCGCAAGATGAATACGGCCACCTTTGTGCTGGCTGGGCTGGGGATGCTTCCGATCGTTATTATCGTACTGTACGTGATCAAGGCGACGGTGTTCAATCGCGAGAACAAAGTGTCGCACGATCTGGAACGATACATACCGGATGGTCAACCACCGATCAGTCCGGTGGTGCGGTTGGAACAGTCGGACACGTCCAGCGCGACGGATGAGTCTATCATGACGGAGCACGATTTCAATCGAAGTAATCTACGCTTCAAGAGTCTGCTCGGGGAGGGTAACTTTGGGCAGGTGTGGAAAGCGGAAGCGGATGATCTGGCCGGACATCTGGGCACGACTCGTATCGTCGCGGTAAAGACGGAACGAAGCGACAATGGACACGGCGATCTGAAGGCGGAGGCCGAGATTATGCGCAAGCTTGGATCGCATCCGAATGTGGTGACGTTACTGGGAGCTTGCCTGGAACAAGGTTTGTTTAGTGCAGTGGTACATGTTGCTTACGATGCTTCTAATACCCCATGGTGCTTTGTTTCACTTTCAGACCCTCAACTACTGATCATGGAGTACGCGATGCGTGGTCGGCTACTGTCACTACTACGAGCGGCTCGTGGAGCAGTCAATGGGTTAGCTCCGTCGGTGCACAACAATCGACCACCGATCATGCCACTGTCTCCACGACGGTTGACCGGCTTTGCCCATGATATTGCCCGCGGCATGGAGTACATTTCGGAAAAGAAGGTAATACCGACCAGAACCCACCGTAGTAGAGATAATCTGGACTGTCTTTCCCTTTTTTTTAGATCGTACATCGTGATCTTGCCGCGCGGAACGTGCTCCTAGACCATAACGGCATCTGCAAGATCTGCGACTTTGGTATGTCGGTCGATCTGGAGAAGGTGAAATCGTCGCACGCGCAGATCCGAATGCCACGCAACCATCAGCACAGTGAGTCGAGGTTCAAGTTCGACCTGAGCGCCCGATCGTTCGGTATCGGTAGGCATCACAACCATGGGCACGATCACGGTGGTACTCATGGGCGGCATGGCGGTGGTGGAGGAAGCGGCGGCGGTCACAGCAATAGTCACGGGCACGATACGAAGAGTCGGCCAGCGCTGCCGATACGCTGGATGGCACCGGAAGCGTTACAGTATCACATATTTTCCCGCGAAACAGACGTCTGGGCATTCGGCATTGTGCTGTGGGAGATTGCCACCTTAGGTACGTGCCGGAGGTGTGCTGCGGCCAAGGAACACACGCCCTCATACTAATCGTTCACTTCTTATCCTGCAGGTTGTACTCCCTATCCGAATCTTTCCGGGCGTGAGGTGGTCCGAAGTGTACCGAACGGTGCGCGTCCCGAAGTACCGGCCGACTGTCGACCGGAGCTGTACGATCTGATGCAGCGCACCTGGCGGAAGGACCCAAGGCAGCGGCCAACCTTTTCCGAAGCACGCACCTGCCTCGCAAGGACGCTCTGCCAGTGGCAGCTCGAGGACAACGATACCTCAAACACGTCCGAGTATCTGGACGTGAGCGGGTTTAGTGAAGATCTAGAGCAGGGCATGGTTTACTTTAACCGACGAATATCGGAGTTTGAGTGTGAAATCTAAACTCTTGCAGCGGCCGGTGAATCTTGGAAGTAGATGGTGCAGCGTTTTCCTGGTGAAAGCGTTTGCGCTTACGGTCTTCCCGAATTGCCGGTCGGGCAGTTACTCTAGAGTTGAATTCTGTACATATCTAGGCTCTCTGTTTTGTGTGTGTGTGTGTGTTTTACTTTAGCCTTTTAGCACCACAAATCACCACAATCATCGTCATTTGTCATTTTGTCATTCGTCGCGTGTGTACGATGTGCGTGAGCTTTCGAGTCGCGCATACGTGTGTGTGTGTGAGTGTGTTAGTACATTAGACATCTCGTTTAAATTATCTCTTCATCGGTCGTGCGTAGTGAAGTGTAGTGACTACCACTACGTTGGGATAGCTTTGATCTAGGACGCTACACGTAGCCAAACAATCGCACTGATATAGGAACAAGTGGAACCGCTAGCACAGCATTACATTAAAGCGCAAACTGCATATGGCCGTAGACGACGTATTCGCAGAGCAGGAGCCTGCGTTGAAGTGATAGCAAAAAGCAATTTAACGCACCGTATAGAGTAGTTGTTTTGTTGTGTACATTTGTGAAATGTAGTAGCTTTGAACATTTAGACGTAAGCTTAACCTTCCCTTTTCCTCCCTCCGTACTCTCCTTCCTGAATGTCCTCCCCGTTCCCTGCTAGTTGATATGATTATTTTATTTGTAATATTTTATACGTTTGAGGCTGCACCACCGCTTTTGACGGGTGGTCGCACGGAAGATGATGAAACGAAGAGAAGCAACGAGATATTGATGTGGAAGAGGGAGAAGAAAATATAAAGAAAAAGTGGAATAAAAAGTTTTGATGTTTTGTGACTATACCTAGCTGGGTGTTGGATTTGATTTGAAATGGTTTATCCGAAAAATTGACATTCCTGCATGGTAAATCTAATAAAAATAGGTACAAAATGAATTTTATAGATTTATGCAACTTATAACTTGTATAAAGTTAACAGAGAGTAGATTCGTACATTTAAAAGGTAAAATACTCGTTAAAATTACTCGAAGAAAACTAAAGAAAGAGCTTTACAACAAACATAAACATAAATTGTACTTCTTGCAACAAATTTGATTGAAAATGGCAGATGATATGTACTATAGCCGAGCCTTGTATTATAATAACGTAGCATAACGTAGCATAATAACGTAACATCCATTGATGAAACGTAATCTTTAGTGTTTAGCTAGGACACAAGCTTAGGTTGTAGGCCATCAGATTCGAGCGAGCCTGTTAAAGTGTATGTCGGTTCAAGAACCCTCAAATCTTCAACCATTCTACCCCTGAAAGATATTCCTCAGAAAAATCGATCCACCTAAATCTCTTGATTATTTTAGCTAAATCCTAGACACAAAGATTATGACCACAAACCTTCCAGTATGCAGTTATTGGCTCTTTAGACGAGACTGCCGAATTGTAGTAGATAGTAGAAGATAATAAACCCCAAATACGTTTAACTAGTACAAACCTGATAGAGTTTTTCTTGATTGCAATGGGCCTTGATTTGGGCGGCCCGGTGGTACATCCGATAGCGGCGCCGGTCTTCACACGGCAGGACCGGGGTTCGAATCCCGGCGGACCGCCTCCCCGTACGCAGAACTGACTATCCAGCTACGGGTATAAATATGTCACAGAAAGCTAGCAATTGCTAGCAGGCCAAGACCTACCGAGGTTGTAATGCCAGAGAAGAAGAAGAATGGTAAAAAAATTGAAGATCTTTAGCTGTGAAAAGATTAAGATGGCGAAACTGTATCTCCAAATAGTATTGAACGTTGTTCAATTGTTATTATATAGTAAGAAAATTTGCCTTGAACGTCCTACTATTGCTTTTAGGTTTTTCATTATTATAGTCGTGTTTGGATCACACAAAAAAAAAATGATTTAATTTTAAATCGAAGCCAATTTGCCGGGATAAAATACTGACAGTCGATCTACTCTGATTCAGTTGAGAAAAGATAATGTGATTGATATGAACATAGGATGTTAATGTTCGTTTATAGTTGAGAAAATATTAAGTATGTTGGGAAAGTATATGTAGCTAATTATTATTATTATTATTATTATAATTATTTATTGTTTTGTTCAATGGACATGTACGTCTAGTTGATCCTTCATAATGCATTTACATGTTTCATTTTTATTTAATATTAATTAAACTAAGCCTGTTCGATTTTTCCAACTCAGTAATATGTTAATTTTGAATGTAGCGGTACTGATATTAAAGTCGTGAATCGTCTGCAGATCGCTGTCAGTGGGGCATTACTGGCATAGGCTCTATTCATACGAGGTGTTCTTAAGGCCTCTCTTACTCTAAGCGTCCGTTCAGGTACATAAATATGTATTCTCTCTAATAAATATGGTGCGTCAATTTCGTGAGATAGAATCTTAGTTATAAATAGTGCTTGAGCTACGTGTCGTCTGTGAGAAAGAGGTTGTAAACCTTAAAGAGAGCAGCGGTCAAGATAGCTTACATGACTAGTAAGACGAAACCACGATACATTAAGAAGTACTAGTCTAGTAAACCTTGGGGTGGCCCGGTGGTGTATACAATAGCGGCGCCGGTCTTCACACGGTAGGACCGGGGTTCGAATCCCGGTGGACCGCCCCCCCGTACGCAGGATTGACTATCCAGCTACGGGTATGAATAAGTCACAGAAAGCTAGCAATAGCAGGCCAAGACCTCACGAGGTTGTAGTTCCAAGAAAGCAGAAGAAGAAGAAGAAGTCTAGTAAACCTACGCTGTCTATTATTCCAAACTGCTGATTGGGGCGTCCAAGTTATGGAGTTAAATTCCAGGGTTGAGTGAACTAACGAGGCATAGACTGCTTTAAGGCACATTGGGTCGTTGAATTCTCTTGCACACCTTGTTGCAAATCCTAACATTCGATTTGCCTTATCTATCACAGCTTTATAGAGCTCAGAAAGTCAGTATTGAAATAAGGAGATCTAAATGCTAGTCTTTTTCATGACGACCTTATGAGGCTATGCAATACTATTTTTCTTGGGGTTTTAAGTTTAACACAATACTTTTTCTGTTATTAGATGACACAGTACTTAATAACTGCGAAATTAAGGAATAAAAAACAGAACAGAAACAGTTAATAGAAAATGAATAAATGCTTTTAAAGAGTGGCAAGATCGTCAAACTGTACCCAAAAGCTCAAAAGCTCACGATCGCGATCAAACTGTTAGCGCCATCTATTGTATAACGATGTAAGCGCTATGCATGTCTCTTCGTTTACAGTGAGCGATAAAAAAG
Source organism: Anopheles maculatus (assembly GCA_002091835.1). Classification (NCBI taxonomy): domain Eukaryota; kingdom Metazoa; phylum Arthropoda; class Insecta; order Diptera; family Culicidae; genus Anopheles; species Anopheles maculatus. The sequence continues at coordinate 85,085 of KZ062853.1, forward strand.
ACTATCATACATGATTTTAAAGAGTAAGAGTTAAATAATTCGTTACATTTAACAAGTACAACTAAAGTATTTAAAAATGAATAAATTTTTCTTTTTTAATCTTTAATATTCAGAAAATAGCATCAGCAGTTCAAAGTCAAGCAATTTTGTGCATGTAGCTCAAATCTACTATCCATAATAAAAAGTTCGTTTTAAAAATAACTCCCTGCTCCAAAAATACTTTGCTGAATTCCATCTTCTAACTTCTGCACCATCTTTCCCCAATGCCTAACATCAATGTATGTATTTAAAATCTTCCCTAAACCCACTCTCTTCCTATCATCACCGAGCAATCTCTCCCATAATCTGCTCGACCATGCTGATGCTTGGTGTTCTGTGGTCGACGACGACGACAACGACCACGATAAAGACCACTCGAGTAAACCAGCTCGAACCAGCGACCAGGAAGGCAGAAGCTCCCCGGGACCGGAGTCTTTGCTGGACGTGGACGTGTGTGCTGTGAAACTGTGTCAATGACCGAGTGAAAAGGAAAAGATACCAGTTCCCCCTGGTTCCGTATGTAGGTGAGTCGGTCTGTCACTTTTCCTTATTTTGCTGCCCGGAGCAGATGAAGCTGATGGGCACGAAGCGGGGCACTACGCTGAAGACGATTCGTCGACCCTTCTACTGCTGCTGCTGCTGATCCTATCGAGCCAGGAGCCGGTTTTTTTGTTTTGTTTGTTTGATCCTCGGAGTTTTACGGGAGAACATCTTCCCGACCGACGGTTCGGGTTTGAAGAGCTTCTCGGCCGCTCTTTAAGGCGTACAGAACGAAAACGCAAGACCTCGTTTTGTTAGTGGTTCGATGAACTGTTTTGTCTTATCGTGTTAAGCTAAGCATTTCTTTTTCTTCTCTAGCCCTCGGTCTGTTTATCGCCACCAATCAGATTTGATGATGTTTCGAAATTTCGAACGCTCGTTTACCGTCCATCGAATAACCTTGACTGATATTTAAATTATCTTTCTCTCAACCACACTGGCTGACTGTGTGTGTTGGTCTGTGTGCGTATCGTTCGACAGAGATCCAACCGAGTCAGTAATGATCACCCCATGGCCCACCAAAACGCGATGGTTCGTTAGTGCGACCGTCAAACGGTACGAAAAACCGTTTCCAAATCTTTCAAAAAATGCTTCCTTCACTTTGGAGTGTGTGAATGTGTGAGAGACGCACCGGGAGAGCATACACGCATGTGAATGGTATGCTTTTCTTTGCTTCTGTTTCTCTCGTTCTCTCACACACTCTGCAAAAGTTTTCGAAACCGTTGGCTTAAAAACCCCCATGGAAGTCAACCAAAAATGTTTCGAGGGAGGCCTGCCTTGCCGGGTCTATGTTTAAAACATGAAGAGACCAGCGATGTTGAAGTAGCAATATATTACACGTGCAAAAACACACACACACACACACACAAGAAATTCATTCGCAATCGCAATGATTTATACCTTACGAAATTTACAGTTTTGTGTAAAAATGGAAAATAATTTTGGCACGCAAGCGATTGCACAATTTGTGTTACAATTATTTTCCCTGTTGGTTGGAATTATTGACACATTTAAAAACTGCAAACCAAAACATCCCATTCAAAATACTGAGAAATTGTAATAATAAATAAGACATTAATATTTTAAGCATACTTATTAGGTGCCAAAAAATATTGATTGTAAATCAGACAACGTTTTATGATTTCTTCCAGCTGCATAAAACAGCAAATAATTAGCACAATCTTGATTGTATGTATCTTGCGCTCGAATAGATAAACGACAGTGATTTATGATGTCTATCTCATATAATGAGGAAAAGTGCCCTGTTTTACATTCGTAAATAATCCAACTGTGCATAAGTGTGTGAAAAGTATGTATCATACCCGTCCGATACAATTCACTAACCTACCGATCTAACAATAAATATCAACGATAAGCAACTTTTGAAAACCTCTTTTTTAATCGATTTCTCAAAACCTACGCCCATCTTAGCGTATCCTCCCACAAAATCTTCATCTAAATAATAATCTCCCAAACTCGTTGAGTCTACCGTAAGGGTCAATTGTTGCGGACTGGTCTCTCAAGCAGATTATAATTAATTCATCTAACCAAAAGCGAAATCGCAGAACTATTCGAACGCTACTCAGTTTCAATAGGACCGGTATTTTGAGTCATTGTCGTGGTGTTTTGAAACATTTTGTCGTTGCAAATAGTGTGCGCTCTCCCAACTCTCCCATGGTTAGTTCGACAAGGTGACCTACAAATGTCAAACAACGCGTCACCAAACTTGCACGAGTTGGGTGCTGTGGTGCTGGTATTGTTTCATATTTTTGCCACCAACTTGCCACCAACACTGTGGTTTGTGTATTGTGCGGTGTAGGAAATGGGAAGAAACCCGAAAAGAATGTCACGGATAATGCCTTTGAATTACCTTTCGACAGTACATGCTAGGCCATGTTGGTCATCTAGTTGCTTACATTACATATTAATACCACTTTGTGGGATAATCATTCCTCATTACAGAGGATCGATCCGGATGACGTTATGAAAATATTGATATTAATTTATGGGCATATTTTAGACTATTTTGGCGGATATTCGGATGTGGCAATAATGCTTACTGAAAATTTTTACTAATTTTTCTGACCTGAGAACAAAAGCTGTATGAGTAATGAAGTTCAGCTAATCCCAACATCATAAAATAATCTTCTAAAAAGGTTAACTTTAGAATGTCTTGGCGAATTTTACAATATCTTGGTCACATTCATTGTCTAGATCTCGCAGTAGATTAGTTTACATAATCAATTTAATATTATTCCAAAGTTATTTAGATTTCCAGTACTGCTTAGTCTATTTTGACATACTTTTAAGCATCAGAAATTCCTGAAATACATTATACAGTTACAGAGTTTTTAAATTCCTCAAGATAATCCTTGTGAAACAGTAGTTAATTGAAAATATTGTTACATTTTTCCAAGGATTTTTGCATTCATTACTTTTACTGCATATGTGTAGTACGTACTGTTCTGAGTGATTTTGTAAGGAATATTTTTCATATTCGTAGTAACAATCACTTTGACTTACTTTGAGAGAGATTTGATGGTTGTTAATACGATGTAAAACCGCTGCAAGAATTGTCGTTGAATTGTAGCAGGTGCAACTCAGTTGGTAGCTAGTGGAGCGACTTATTTTGGATATGTTTAGACACTTCTGGATGTGAAGAATTCCATTAACTGGTAGTTGACGCTGTTTTCAAGAACACCAGGCTTCCCGTATTAACATTTAGTCACACTTTCTGTTTAACTAAATCCAAACGATACTTATGTAGCCCGATGCTTCAAGAAACTATCTGGCTTAGCATGTCCTGTACTGTACACGAAGCTGACTTGATTATTAATTTGCGTTTCTCGTCGAGAAGCCTTGACCGGAAATCTTTTGTTTCGTTAACTTAATTATCTTATAGTTGTGCCCTATAAATATGTCCTGTTCCTGGACCTGTTCCTTATTGTTACATGCCATGGAACCCAACCGAGCACGAATATCTACTCTATATCTGATGTCTGTGGTGGATATGTATGTATGTAGTTTGGTGGAGTTTTTTTTATACTTTTATGTGATCCTGGATTATGTTTTGCCTATACAACATATGCTTTTCCACATTGCCCGTGATCGAGGTTTCGTGGACTCTCAACTAAATAGCCAGATCTCTATACCGTACATAGGATCCAATCAAGTGAAGTGTTTTACCTCATTGGACATATTCTTAAGACCTCTATCGCTCTCTCGATGCAAAAGACGTTGTTTAATATCTTGTAACATCCGTATCTCCACCATTCTTTAATACTGTTTGGTTTGAATTCTAAATCAGTTCTTCATAAGTCTTTGTTTCGCCTTGAAACTATTTTTTCCAAAAGCAGCTAATCTCCCTTGAAATCAACACTATCGAATTAAAAGCATGCTGGCGTAAACATCACTGTTGAAAAATTTTGATCCTCAAATTATCGTCAGATACAAGTCTTCGGTGGTTTTGGTTATGAAAATTTGCCTTCGTGTTTTGCTGATTTAGAGTGGAAATATACCACAAAAACCCGAAATCGTCAAACAAATCGTCATAACTCATTCTAAAGTTTAATGTACAGATAAGGAGGGCTTCCGGATAGTCCTCGTATTTATGTGGTCTGGTCTGCCTGGTCATCTTGTTCACGCATGTAATCGAATCTAAACTCTCGTAATAAAAGTCCATTTTAAACTCGATTTGGACCCATTTCGCTACAGGAATACCTTTGCTCCTTCGACACTAAGATACACTTTACCAATAAAACCAAGTTTTAACATTATTTCTTAGCCACACCATACTTTTCGAAGTCTACTAGAATTACAGTAAACTTTTTCATACCTAAACCACTTCGGTTGCCGCACTTGAAAAGTCTCCCAAATTCCCGAAGCTCAATATGGACACTCCCATCATCCAGTTCTCAACCATTCTGGGGTGTCGGTCTGGATGGGCGAAAGAAGGAAGGTAAGTCCGATGCCGTACGTGTGTTGTCGTACTGTGCTTGTGTTGTTGTTGCTGGTGCTGTCGAGATGCTTTTCTCTAGGTCACGGACGTCACGGATCATACGGTGCCTCGCCGAGTGGTTGGCCGCCACGCACATTCCAAGTGGAGTGGATTGGGGGTAAGCTTAACAAAAAGAAGAAAAAAACCCCCTGAGAGCAGACGCAACCACCGTGAGCGAGCGACCACTTTCCCGAGCTGTGGATATCCGTTGGAGAGAGGCCTGCCGTATGATCGCCTGCGAGAGAAGCACGCATCAGGAGAAATGGCCAGGAGAACACAGGCAAGCTCTCGCGATCGCCACGGCACAGGATCGGGGTGCCCAGGTTCGGGAGCGCTTTTTTCAATCCAGTGCGAGACTTTCAACCGTTCGGTCGTGTTTCGGGCCGTGTTGGTGCTTTCGAATAGAGCCATCTTTGAACGCAATTTGTGTGTTGTGTGCTGTGTTGGTGTGGCAGTGCTGTGTATCGCAAGAAAAGGTTTATTATTGGTTATGTTTTCTAAGTGATTTTTTGTTTGTTTAACTAACAATCTTCAGTGTAGTGAACTGTTCTGGTGCGTTGAGATGTTGTGGTTCAGCTTCGCCCTATCTAACCACTCGTCAAATCTTCACACTCGAACGGTTATGGCTGCGTGCACAGGTGATGCATTCGGATGTTCAGCAAACTGGCGCACAGGTGTTGCATTCCCGGTTCTACCCGCTGTTAAGTGCAATTACATTTAGTGTTTGTGTGCGTGTACGTATGGCTGTGCAGTGTGTGTTACCGTATGCGTGTGCAAAAGCACGAAACGAAGTTCGATGTACGATCAGAACCAAGTACAGCCAAGTGTTTCCCATCGAATGCAACTAAACTCTGAGTGCAATCTCTTCCCATTATGACACATCCCTAGTGCAAGATCATTCGAGTAACAAACTACGCGAACAGAAATACGGTTCGTTACGGATAGCCTCCATTCCTGTTTCCCGATCGGTCACCAAACTGTAGCACTGGAATGAGGTTAATCAAAGCAAAACTGTGCCAAATTGCGAGTTTGAACTGTTTTCTTTTTTATTTCCTATGGTTCCTATGTTCCCCACTTTTCTTACCGTTTGTTTTTCCGGATGGCCAAGTGAAGGTGTGCCTGGTGTACAGACCAAAAAAAAA
>KZ062854.1:0-16783 GCA_002091835.1 Anopheles maculatus
CCGGAGAAGGAAGAAAAGTCTGCAATCCGCAAAGGGAAGTGATTAGCATTAGACTGAGCGATATGGCCGTGAGAATGTGAACAACACAACGTACCGACTTCGTTCTTGATCTTCATTGGCGGCTGATATTCATCGTCTGAGTTGTTGTTGAAGCTGCTGCTGTTGTTGTTGTTCGTCGCACTGTTGTTGGTTTGCCGACCCGTCGGACCGTCTTCCGACGAGCGACGCCGACGTTGCTGTTGCCGCTGGCGTGCCTGGTGCTGCTGTTCGGCCGACCGTAGCAACTCTGCCGCCACTAGTTGCTGCTGATGTTGGTGCAGCTGTTGCTGGAGCTGTTGCTGGTGGTGCGGATGCGAGGACAGATGCAGCAGGTGATGCTGGTGATGCCGACCTTGGGCAAGAAGACCACCGCCACCGCCCCCGCTCCCAGTACTCCCGGTACTGCCCGTACTCCCAATGTGCAGATCGTGCGGGCCACCGCCATCGTCATCCTCATCGTCATCGTCATCATCGTCTTCGTCATCGCCATCCATATCCTCGGGGACTACCACGTCGTCATCATGCGCACCGGTACGCGTGGAAGCCATCGTCCGGTGATGGTGGTGGTGATGATCATCCTCCACCTCGTCCTCTTCAGTCCCGGTCAAGGCGCGTCGACGTCGCCCTGCACTTTCCACGCTTGTACCAATATCCGACCCTTCTTCACGTACCTCACCACGAACAACGTGCTAAAACCCACAACAACAAGGATAGGAAATTAGTTAGCAAATGTCGTCGTATGGTGTGTGTGTGTGTGTCCGACCATGTTCCTTACCTGTGCAACTGCGGCCGCCGCCAGTAACATCTCTGCCGCACCATCATCCACCTCATCACTCTCCTCATCTTCATCGTCATCATCGTAATCTGCTGCCGCCATCGCCACATCCCGCAGCAACAGCGAGTGATGATGGTGATGGTGATGGTCGTCCGTGCGGAGATCGGTTGCCATCGGCAGTATAGCACTGCTGCTGATCGTACTAACCGGGCGTCGTATCTCCTCCAGTTCGCTACCGAGCGGGCTACGGGACAAACTTCGGTGCCGCGCAGGGCTACCGGTGCCACCCTCACCACCACCACCAGCACTACTGTCCGCAATCAGTGAGGCAACGGTTGTGAAGCTGCTCTCGTGCTTTGCCGTTGTTATGCCGGGCGTACTACTACTGCTGCTACTACTGGTGCTACTGGGAGGAAGACCCGGTTGTTCGGAGCCAACGATCGAGGTAGAGGAGGAGCATGCCACTGCCGTCGCCTGCGTTTCGTCGGGTTCGTCTGGTCGCTGCTCGTCCGTATCTCCACCACTCCCGGACGGTGGCGAACCTACTCTCGTTCCCATGCCCGCCGACTGGTGTTGTGCACTTTGGTTGGTGCCGCTTGTTGTCGTAATGGTTGTGGTTGTTGTGCAAGGCTTCACCGACACCGTACCACTGTCACCCTCAGCATCCGCCACTAGCGGCGTGTCGGTAGTTGTTGCTGGTGGTGGTGGTGGTGTGTCCCGTTCGTCGTCGTCCTCCTGCATTTCCTCCTGATCGTCGTGGTGCGGGTGTTGCTGGTGTTGATGCTGATGTCCGTCATCGTGCTCGTCCGTGTCGTGCAACAGAGGCGTACTGCCGGTATCCTCGCTACTGACAGCGGAAGCGGCCAGCTGCGAAGGTAGTATACCACCGTCTCCACCACCGTCGCCGGACGCCGTAGGACTTTGTATAACCGTAGTAGTGCTAAGCGCCCCGGCCGCTGCTGCCGCGGTGGTTGTGGTAGAGGTTGGTGTCGCCGCTGCTGTCGCTGCCAGTGCCGCTACCGACGTAAAGGAGGAACTCGACGCTTTGCCACCACCGATGCCACTGTGCAGCGCCGACGACGATACGGTGGCCGATGAGGAGGATAAGGCTGTGGTGGCTGAGATAATTGCACCGAGCGTGTCGCGATGCTTCCGGGTAAGCGAGAGGGGCGTTGTAGTGCTGGCGATGGATGCGACCGCCTCGGACGTGGGCGATAGCTTCGGGCGGCTCGTGGTAACGCGCGCGGTACCGTCCGCACTGTCCTCTAGGAACCGGTGTTTGCCAAGCGTGGTAGATAGATCCGTCACTCTGTCGCTGCCGACGATGGTACTATTGCTGATGGTAGTGGTGGTAGTACTACTGCTGCTGCTGCTGCTGCCGCCACTACTACTACTGCTAGTATGCGAGCTTGCAGAGGTGAGCTGACCGGCACTGCCCAACCCAGAGGAACTCAGACGCTGCTGTTGCTGTTGTGGGTGGTGGTGCGGGTAGTGATGATGTGGCGGGTGTTGCTGCTGTAGTTCTCCTAGCTGCTGCAGATGGTGTTGCTGATGGGATGGCGAGATCGTGGACCGCCTGTCTCCACCATCCGGCTCACTGCTGGCACTGGTCGTGGAGGTGGTGGTGGTGGTGGTAGTGTTGTTGGAGGTGGTGGTGATGTACGATGAGGTGCTGCCGCCGCCGCCGCCACCACTTCCACTGCTCGCTAGCGTCGCCGACGGGAATGTCGTCGACAGGTTCGTGGGTAGGATGGCTTCCGATGCGGCGAGTGCGCCGCCTCCACCGTTGTTGCTGCTGCTGCCACCTCCTCCTCCACCACCGGCACCATGGCTGCTGCTGTGGGGTCTGAGTCGTTCGGGTTCTAGTTTCGGCTCCGTCAGCGGGCTGCTCTGATTTGTCATTTCCGTCAAACCTTTGACCTGTGGCAGGTGAGAACGAGGAAGCAAAGGAAAGCTCAATTAATAGGAGGAAGTGTTTTTGGCTAACAACAGAAGACAAAGAATGTATTCTTCATTTTGATCTACATGGAGCACACACTTACCTTGAGCGATTTGGCCGTTTTTAGCAGTGCCGAAAGCTGACAGTATTCGACATTTACCTCGCCCTTGTACATGAATTCGATCAGCGTGCGCAGCTCGGCAAAACGGACGTCCTTCAGTATGACGATCGGGTGCCGGGCCGGATGGTCGAGAAACAGCGTCTGGAAGTACGAGGAACAGGCCGAGAGTACAACCTGTGCCGGGGAGAGAGAAACGAAAACGAAAAAAAAAAAAACGCAACAATTAGCATCATTAATCATCCTTCATTCTCTTTCACCTATTGTCCCGCACATAGAAAATGGAACTATGTTGCAATGAAATACGATGGATTAATAAATCGTTGTTTGCGGCGTATTGCAGCGATGCAGGCGCACAATGACGCACGCCACCCGGAATCGTGAGGGACGTGAAATAACGGGTTCGGTTCTTTCAATTCCCCCTCGTTACGGGCTGTCATCGAACGACTGTGGTCTCGGTGACAAATTACCCATCCAACACACCTGTCCGCTGTGTGCCGTAGAGAGTTTAGAGGTAGCGCGGGTAACGCGCGATCACAATAACACAATTTGCAACTATGTCGATCATTCGCTCGCCCAACGATTGCAAGAAATAATGTCTGCCTTAACCAACGTGGAATGCTTTTCAAACGAAAGCTTAATGCAGAACCGCTGTAACGCGTCCGATGAGTGTTATCTGCGGATGCTGCTGCGTGTTTAAAGAGATCCGTCCGGGTGCGTACTGATTATATAACTTAAAGCAAGCAACACGACACTAATCAGTGGCACACGGCAACCCGCACACAAACATGCAAAAACCAAATGTCCTTTCTGTCCGCAAGGGTTTTGCGCATTAAGGCCGATAGCGAGAGAACGAGAGAGAGAGAACTTTGCCGAAGAGTGTAAAAACGAGAGCAAAACCAGTGAAAACAACGGCAAAACGGAAGGATAATTTAAATTTTGTAAAAGAATTATCATAAAAGTTCGCTCGCAAATGAGTTTCGTTATTTCCGAAGGTCGCACACACACACACACGGCACCGAACGCGACCACACGTTTGCCACGATGGACGGTTTGGGCACGGCGAGAAGTCACGCTGCATGCAAAAACCAAATGTCCTTTCTGTCCGCAAGGGTTTTTCGCATTAAGGCCGATAGCGAGAGAACGAGAGAGAGAGAACTTTGCCGAAGAGTGTAAAAACGAGAGCAAAACCAGTGAAAACAACGGCAAAACGGAAGGATAATTTAAATTTTGTAAAAGAATTATCATAAAAGTTCGCTCGCAAATGAGTTTCGTTATTTCCGAAGGTCGCACACACACACACACGGCACCGAACGCGACCACACGTTTGCCAATCGATGGACGGTTTGGGCACGGCGAGAAGTCACGCTGCTGCAACTACAGTGCTGAGCGTTCGAATGAGTTATAACGATTAATAATTAATTATTTATTTATTTATTTTCCATTATGACGGCTGGAAGCCGTATTTTCGATTAATAATTAATTGTTTGATATAAATTTTTTTAAAGTTCTTCAATATTTTTTGTCACGTTTTTGATGGCAAAAGTAAAGGTATTGTTGAAACTTTTTCCAAACTTAATTATATATTCAAAACAAACATTTCATATACGTTCAAGTTTTCCCAAACAACATTTATTGTACGTTTCATGTTGCTACACAGCTTTAACATTCTAATATACTCTTTATAGCGCCTTAAAGATGGCTTTAAAAATTGGCTTTGTTATGCCAACATCATAACGTAAATGCTCAATCAAGAAGGTCTTTAAGCGATTGAAAATCAAATAAAACTAGTCTTGTTTATCATTTAAACAACAATTTAACAATACGAGACATTAACTAAATTACACGATTCTTGTTTAAAAGCAGTTTAATCGCTCCTGAGCAATGGTTAAAAGGTTTTGTTTACGCGTTTTGACAGTTTGTGCCGCTGTAAGAATTTTTAGTTCGACATTAGTGCGTCGACAAACCTTCAAAGCTTTAGCGTGGTAGCGTGTGCTGTGCTAATTTGTTATCTACTTTTAAGATATAACAATTTAGAATAAACGTTTCATGATTTTGTATGCGAAATTGATTATTTTCATTAAGTTTTAGTATAATCATGGGAGCACATTTGAAGCAAAATTATATTTTTGTTTAAAGTAAACATTTTAATTGTTTATTTTATTGTGAAATGAGGTGGTCTTATACTTTTGACCGACAGTGTGTGTATATATGCACCAACAACGACGGCTTCAACGGTGGAAGAAAATGTATTTCTCCTGTTTATATGTTTCGCTTGTAATTTCATCTCCAGCAGCACAACAAGACGCAGGGATTGTGTACGGTGGCCCAAGTATGTGTGTCTGCGTGTGTCTCCCCCGCACTATAAAAAAAAAATAAGCCCGTGGTCCTCAGCCGTGGCCTAACCTGAAGTGGCTATGAAGCTATTTTTGCGTTCCACGTCGTATTCGCTCTCTCCGCTTGAGCCTCATAAAACCGAGAAACCACTTTGCGTTTCGTTTTAATGGTTTGCGCGGGGCTGCCCCAACTGTCGTAAAATTGTTAAATAATTTAATATTCACCAGAAAATGCATCACCGTTTAAGGCCCACTGCGAGTCGTACCTATTATTATTAGCACCCGGTCGAAGACGTTTTATGGCGTACACACACGCGTCCACGGACCGCCGGACACGGAGCGACTGTTGCATTATTAGCGCTTCGGGAAGAGTGCAGGCGGGTGTGTGGAAGAGGGAGCGGAAGCGAGGACAATCGCTGATGTAAGTGCAACACACAACAGAGTAAAACCATTTAAGCAGTAGCAGCAGACGACGAACCTTTTTTTTTGTGTATTCCCAATGTTGTTGCATCAATATTCCCGTGTTGGGGTTTGAGGGCGGCTAATCATCATTTCGGAAGCCGGGGTCAATATTGCCGACATGGCCGGGATAAGCAGCAGCAGCTTAGTGACGTTTCCAAGAAACTGGCCACAACAAAATTGCACTTTTCGCACATTTTCTGCGGTTGGAGGAGTCCCATTAATCTTCAACCACTCGATGGAGAAGAACGCGAAGGGAATTGCTGAGCAGGTGGAAGAAGGAAAAAAGGATGCTGATTTACAGCTGCTTCCAACTTTACCTTTTTTTTTAGTACGGAAGCTTAACGTGCGTTGAAGCAAAATGAATTGAATTGCTTCATTCGGTGCTGTGGATGGGCGGGCGAAAGGTACATTTAAACAACAACAAAAAACCGCGGTAAGCTTCGACCCTAAAGTCAGACCACCGTACACCCGATTGGAGCCTGTTTTATGCGTTTTTGCTTATTAGAGAAAACGCTCGGAAGGAAGGCGAACGATTCTCACGCTCACCGGCAACGGAGGTTCGTCACTTTGAGTCTTTTGTAATTTTGAAACAAACATATCCTCGAGCTGCAACAAGTTAATGTGTGTGGAGAGAGAGTGTGTGTGTGTGTGTTTTTCTGTGTGCTATTTTGGTGCGGACGTTTATCAGACGCAATCACAAGAAGTAGAATAAAAACTTCAATTTATTTATTTACAAAAAAACAAGGCTGAAGCAAAACGTGAATATAAAAAAATGGGGTTTAAAAGATACAAATGGTTATTAACTACTGAGTGTACCACTCTACACACACAATTTCCACTCTAAATCTGGTGCGAAAAAGTGTTGCACATCTTGCAGATTGAGAAGCACCAGAAAGGAACAACAAAAAAAAACACTCCAACGGCAAAAGCCAGCAGAAGCATCATTACATGGGTGGCGGGACCACAACATGACGTCGCGCGAATATTCAAAGGACAGCGCGCGTCGCCGTACGATTAAAAGGCGGCCTCCTTTCGCTACATTTCCCACCAGCAACACAACCACCAGCAGGAAAAAAGCGGTTTGGAGAAGGCGAGAGGTTAAAGGGCGAGGCGGCAGGGGCAAGCATAAATCAGTTCTTGCGCGCTTCAGGGGTTTGCTGCGTTGGTTCGGGCGCTGCATCTTCGGGGTGTCGTGTGATGATGATAATTACGGTCCTTCTTTTTTTCAACCCATCACGGTAGATAATTTTCAATTCGTATTAAGCCTTCCACAGTAAACACGCAGCAGAAGGATGACACAGCGTGCGATAAAAGGAAAGAAGCATTGAAAAAAAAAACACCCAACCAACTTGATCTGCTTGGAAGGAATCGGTCTACCAGGCCGGTGTAGTGGAGGAATAATGATGGCGGGGAAGGGAAGCAACTCAGCAAGGTGAGTTGGGAGCGGATCACCAGCGGCTACTGGAATTGATTTTCGAGACAGAACCAAAAGCCACAAAACTGAGACTTGAGTGCAGGCGGGTGTGTGGAAGAGGGAGCGGAAGCGAGGACAATCGCTGATGTAAGTGCAACACACAACAGAGTAAAACCATTTAAGCAGTAGCAGCAGACGACGAACCTTTTTTTTGTGTATTCCCAATGTTGTTGCATCAATATTCCCGTGTTGGGGTTTGAGGGCGGCTAATCATCATTTCGGAAGCCGGGGTCAATATTGCCGACATGGCCGGGATAAGCAGCAGCAGCTTAGTGACGTTTCCAAGAAACTGGCCACAACAAAATTGCACTTTTCGCACATTTTCTGCGGTTGGAGGAGTCCCATTAATCTTCAACCACTCGATGGAGAAGAACGCGAAGGGAATTGCTGAGCAGGTGGAAGAAGGAAAAAAGGATGCTGATTTACAGCTGCTTCCAACTTTACCTTTTTTTTTAGTACGGAAGCTTAACGTGCGTTGAAGCAAAATGAATTGAATTGCTTCATTCGGTGCTGTGGATGGGCGGGCGAAAGGTACATTTAAACAACAACAAAAAACCGCGGTAAGCTTCGACCCTAAAGTCAGACCACCGTACACCCGATTGGAGCCTGTTTTATGCGTTTTTGCTTATTAGAGAAATCGCTCAGACAGAAGGCGAACGATTCTCACGCTCACCGGCAACGGAGGTTCGTCACTTTGAGTCTTTTGTAATTTTGAAACAAACATATCCTCGAGCCTGCAACAAGTTAATGTGTGTGGAGAGAGAGTGTGTGTGTGTGTGTTTTTCTGTGTGCTATTTTGGTGCGGACGTTTATCAGACGCAATCACAAGAAGTAGAATAAAAACTTCAATTTATTTATTTACAAAAAAACAAGGCTGAAGCAAAACGTGAATATAAAAAAACAGGGGTTTAAAAGATACAAATGGTTATTAACTACTGAGTGTACCACTCTACACACACAATTTCCACTCTAAATCTGGTGCGAAAAAGTGTTGCACATCTTGCAGATTGAGAAGCACCAGAAAGGAACAACAAAAAAAAACACTCCAACGGCAAAAGCCAGCAGAAGCATCATTACATGGGTGGCGGGACCACAACATGACGTCGCGCGAATATTCAAAGGACAGCGCGCGTCGCCGTACGATTAAAAGGCGGCCTCCTTTCGCTACATTTCCCACCAGCAACACAACCACCAGCAGGAAAAAAGCGGTTTGGAGAAGGCGAGAGGTTAAAGGGCGAGGCGGCAGGGGCAAGCATAAATCAGTTCTTGCGCGCTTCAGGGGTTTGCTGCGTTGGTTCGGGCGCTGCATCTTCGGGGTGTCGTGTGATGATGATAATTACGGTCCTTCTTTTTTTCAACCCATCACGGTAGATAATTTTCAATTCGTATTAAGCCTTCCACAGTAAACACGCAGCAGAAGGATGACACAGCGTGCGATAAAAGGAAAGAAGCATTGAAAAAAAAAACACCCAACCAACTTGATCTGCTTGGAAGGAATCGGTCTACCAGGCCGGTGTAGTGGAGGAATAATGATGGCGGGGAAGGGAAGCAACTCAGCAAGGTGAGTTGGGAGCGGATCACCAGCGGCTACTGGAATTGATTTTCGAGACAGAACCAAAAGCCACAAAACTGAGACTTGGAGTCGTTGAGTCGCGCACAATTGGGCAATCTTTTTCTTGAAGGTTTACCATCAGTAGCAAACGATTAGCGTAAAGCTCTATCGTAGCACTACTGTACTGTACTGTCAAACTGATTTTGAAGCGCGATTTTGATGGATAAATAGTAATATTACAATCCGATTATTAAGGGATAGTAAATATAGCGTGTTGATCCATATTATGGAGCATTTGAATCACTCAAAAAGGACTGTTTTAAGTGGATGGTGGCACTTTGCAATCATTTAGTGGAATCTTGCATTTAGGCTTTGGGAAAATTTGTGGCATTTTGCATAAAAGTAGTAAAAATTAAATTACTTTTGGGCTGACACCTTCCATTTGCCGATTTAAAAGAATATTTCAATTCAGTAAATGCGAAATTCCATTATATGATTGCAAAAAGTGCTACTACCCATTTGAAGCATTTTACTGTCCGGGACTATAAATAAGTTTTGACAGTTTTTTGTTTACGGAGTTCCAAGCTTCGTAGGCTCCGATTAGGCATCGATTTGCTTCAGAAAAGTACTTTTTTCTAGTTTGAATGTTGAATCAAACGCATCAGTTGTGGTCGGTAAACGTCACACCCGCGATGGTTTCGTTTGGTTCCAGCACTTCGTGGTACACCACACCCAGAGCCGGTCCCACCAAATGTACAGCGCATTACCTTGGTGCCATGAATGTTCTGCTGGGGTGTCAAGGTGGAAACATGTCCCGGGTAACCATACGTTGCTTTACGTTTGGGGTTGTCGTCTCGCAGGTGACTAAATGGCGCTCTAGGTCACCCCCTGTCTTCCGGATCATGCCCAAATGCTTTTAATCGCTGACAAATGGGTGGCTAAGTAACTCCAAACGCATTTGCCAGCTGAGTGTTTGTGTTTGGGTCGGATCTTCATCAAGTGCTGTCTCCAGGCCGTCTGGAGCCCCGTGATCGCCATCATATTCCCCGCAATATATGATGGGTCTTTGGTGGACGAAGTTTTCGATCACAAAGTAATGGAGGAGAATTCCCCGCAACAACAAAAAAACAATTTTTCGGGAACGAATGTATTCATGTTGCAACCACGCGGAAAAAACCAATAAAAGAACCGTCAAAACTTATTATAGATCAGGTAAGTAAATCAAACGTTGGACCCCTGTGTAAACGCTGTAAAGCATTTCTCATCCAAGCGTCCGAGAGGACAAAACCTTTCGGCTGACTCTGGGGCGCCTAAATCGAGGTGTATCTCGTTGATGACTTGTGCTCGTTTTGTTTGAAGAGTTTGACAGGGTTCAATCGACACTGTTTTGGAGATAAGTTGGGCATAATCGTGCGGAAGTTGAGCCATAGTTTGGGGTCTGTTTCCTTGAAACCCTAGACAGCAAATACACGGCTTAGTCTATGTTAGTCAATCTTGTGTATTCAGGTCTATAAGGTCCTGAAACCCTGGCAGACCGTAGCCTACTAGTCGTTGAACTTAGGAAGTTTAAGTTTTCTAGACCCGATGGATGGTCTTCACGCGGTAAAACCGGGAATCGAATCTTATCTGCCTTCCTATTCTATCTACGTAGTATAAAGATGGATAAAGCCTAGAAGCCGCAGAATGTTAGCTAGTGCCGATAGTATTGACAGATCTTGGACACAGAGAAGTTTCTAGGAAATTGTTCGTTATATTGGCGAAATGGAAGATTTGCTACGAGATTTTCATTCCTATCAGCAGGTGTTGTTGAAGGATATAACTCTACACGATAATTAGGATAGACACACTGTACAAATACAATCTACTTTGACACTTTAAGTTTCAAAAATCGCAATCAACTGGCAAAGGAGTCAAAAATCGTTCGATTTTGTTAAAATTCTTCACCGATTCAGCTGTGTCGGTTCAGCTGCTGTGATTGCTCCACTGTTTGAGAGACGATGGCTCAGGCTTCAAATGTTCTTATTTTTAAGCGTAAGCCACGTTCGAAATGTCTCAGTATGTTCCCAGTAGTCGATCCTCTCAACCGGTCTCCACTAAACCATTCACAAATGGTAAAGACAGCCAGCAGATACGACATTTTGATTCGCTCTCACTGTATTCTTTTCATCATCACAGCTCCGCACAATTATGTAAGCGAACAGGGACTTCTTCGATAACGCCACAGACACATACAAAAAACAGGAGCGCGTGAAGTTTTCGATTCGAACAAAACATTGAAAACAAATCATGAAAAGGAATAACAAAACAAAAAAGCGGATTCATTCATGCCGGTTTCCTCTTACAAAAAAAACAAGGTCACACGACGAAATTACGTATGTGTGTGTGTGCGGAGCTTTAATCGAACATCTCTGAAACCCGAAAGATGGAGCGCGATCGATGCAACAAAAACCCCTGCGGCAGCGAATCGAATTCATTCACTCATTTTTAATCTCCTTTCCGGTGGGGGATGATGCACTTTTGCTTCCCAACCTTTTTCCCACGTCAATCTGTCTCTGTATGCGATGCTGCTGTTGCGTTGCTTCTCCCGCCTCTACACCCCCTACGGTCAACGTAAAAGGGTTGCATTCAGTGCGATTGATAAAGTAAAGAAGGTTCGTCGCTTGCGCGATCGTTGCAGTTCTTTGTACCGATGTTGCAAATCGAATAAAGTGAATGCAGCAGCGTTGCAAGAAACAATTCCTCTGCCTTTTACTCTCAAACATGATTTATTAAAGTGTTATCATGGGTGTACCAAATATAAATAGTTTTGTTATGACTTTTTATGATGCCTAACAGTTTTTATATTTTCATAGACTCTAAAACGTTTTGAAGAGGACTAAAAGAGTTATCCTTAAGACTAAGAAATGTATGTCAAATGAAATGCAAACTTAAAAGCGCTATCAAGATAGTATTAAAACTATTCATAAAACCAGTTAAAGACTGTTTTTTTTAATTAACTAGCCGTTTCTTTACTTATATTAAGCGCATATGTTTTTATGGCTTAAGCCCAAGAAGCCACTCGTAACACATATTAAGACCATCAAGACTGCATTAAGGCATGTAAGGATTCCCTTAAGACTGTCTGAAGAAGTGTCACCACAAATGCTATGTTGTTGTGTTTGTTTTAGAGATGAGAATAATCACTCTTTTCGAAGAGTTGAATCAGAGTGAGTGAATGGTTACAAGGATTTGAATCTTTGACTCAATATTTAAACATTCATGAAAAAAATTTACTCTAAACTAATTCTTTAATTACTTTCTACGTTTCAACTCACTCTCACTCTCTGCGCCGACTAGTGACTCCTTTTGACTTCAAACTCACTCCTTTTGGCATCAAACTCACTCTCACTGGCTGCGCAGACTAGTGCCTCACTCCTTTTGGCTTCAAACTCATTCTCACTCGCTTCTAACTAGTGACCAACTCCTTTTGACTTCAAACTCACTCAAGAAGAGTGAGGAAGTCTTGGTCAATAGTTGCCGTATCGAGTGAGAGTGAGTTTGAAGCCAAAAGGAGTAAACCACTAGTCGGCCCAGCGAATGAGAGTGAGTTTGAAGCCATAAGGAGTGAGTTTGAAACCAAAAGGAGTCACTAGTCAGCGCAAAGATTGAGAGTCATAAAAAATCTTTATGCTGAGTTGAAACTATAAACTCCTTTGCAAGATTAAACTCACTCACTCACTCTTACTCATTGTGCACATCTCTAGTTTGTTTATGGCCATCATGTGTGACAAGTGGAAAAAAAAATTAAATCAAGTGGTAATTTCAAGCGAAAAAAGATTGCAAATCACGAAAATCTGAGGTTTAATCCTCTCGAACAGTCTCCTCAGCACAACTGCATCAGCTCTGTTTGTTTACATTGCTGCAGGATGTTGACAGTTCATGTCATCGTGTTTATCTTCTTAAGATTATGTAGTCTTCCTCAGTGCTCCCACAAAAACTTCAAAGGTTTTGCATGGTATCACGTAATGCGCTTTAAAATTAGCTGCTCTTAACGCTGTATTTTACCATTTTATAAAGAAATTATTAGTTTGAAAAGGGTTTCTCTCATACTATTTTAATCGGACGCGATCTTAAAGAGACATCTAGCAAGATTTCGCGATCTTAATGCTACGGTATCCATTGCAATTGCATAGTTATGGAAGCTGTTTTCAAGAGGAGCTAACATCGATTCCGATCACTACCTGGTTGGCCTAGTGATGCGTTTCAGAATTGCCCGCTCCCGCGCCAATGGGGGTGAAGCTAACACGCAGGCTCGCCTCAACACGGACTCCCTAAATTAGAGTCATGTCCAACA
Organism: Anopheles maculatus; assembly: GCA_002091835.1. Classification (NCBI taxonomy): domain Eukaryota; kingdom Metazoa; phylum Arthropoda; class Insecta; order Diptera; family Culicidae; genus Anopheles; species Anopheles maculatus. The sequence continues at coordinate 13,029 of KZ062854.1, forward strand.
GGCTTTCGAAGCCGCTTTAGGTGAGGCTCTACTACCAACAAACGAGTACATAACTACGAGCGAACGGTGGAACGCTCTAAAAACGAAGATAATCAACTGTGCCAAAACCACACTCCCACCACGGCGGGACAGCACCAGATCTGGCTGGTTCGACGATGAATGTAGACAAGTGACCGAACGTAAGAACTGTGCATACCGAGCAATGCAACAGCGGCATAGAACGCGGGCATGCGCAGAGGAATATCCACGGCTCAGACGAGAGGCAAAAAGAGTTCACCGCACCAAAAACCAAATATGGAAAGACCAACGAGTGCGGGAACTTCAAGAAATAAGAGTGCGTTACGGACCAGGAAGAAGGTTTTACCAAGAGATAGCAGGCCACCGAAACAACTTCAGACCTAAGGTGACCTGCTGTCGGAATAAGAATGGAAATCTGGTCAGTTACCAGCCAGAGGTCCTCTCGCGATGGGCTCAGTACTTTGATGCATTATCAAATGATCAGTTCAACGAACAGCTAGAGGCTCCACTAGCAGATGATATCATGCTACTGCCACCTAGCATTGAAGACACACGAAAGGCCATCCGTCGGCTCAAGAATAACAAGGCAACAGGTACCGACGGAATAGAAGCCGAGCTGATCAAAAACGGAGGTGCAGCACTCGCACACGAAATTCATCAAATCATTACTGAGGTATGGGATAGCGAATCGATGCCTTGTGATTGGAATCTCGGCATCATCTACCCCATATACAAGAAGGGAGATAGGCTAGAGTGCAGCAACTACAGGGGTATTACGGTGTTGAATACCGCCTACAAGATTCTCTCCCTAGTTATACAAGACAGGCTTGTCCCATTCGTTGAAGAGATAGTTGGAAACTATCAAAGAGGATTCCGAAACGGAAAATCAACCACTGACCAGATATTCACCATGCGGCAAATCTTGGAGAAGATGGCGGAACAGCAGCTACATTCCTACCATCTCTTCATTGATTTTAAAGCCGCATACGATAGCATAGCCAGGGTAAAACTATACGACGCAATGAGCTCTTTTGGAATCCCGGCCAAGCTTACCAGGCTTGTACGTATGACAATGACCAACATCACATGCCAGGTGAAGGTGGATAGAAAACTCTCAGGGCCCTTTGCTACCACCAAGGGTCTGCGCCAGGGAGACGGGCTTGCTTGCCTCCTATTCAATCTGCCGCTAGAGAGGGCCATCCGAGACTCGGAGGTGGAAACTTCGGGGACCATCTTCTATAAGTCACTCCAGATCTTGGCATACGCTGATGACATAGACATCATTGGTTTGAGGCTCTCCTATGTAGCAGAAGCTTACCAAAGGATCGAGCATGCGGCACTGAACCTCGGGTTGGAGATTAACGAGGCAAAAACCAAAATGATGGTGGCACCACCAGCGGCCCTGCTAACAAACACTAATCTACGCAGGGCTGATGTGCAGATAGGTGATCGCACCTTCGAAGTCGTCCAAAACTTCACCTATCTGGGGTCAAAAGTCAGCACCGACAGCAACATAGACGTTGAGTTGCGCGCAAGGGTGCTGGCTGTCAACCGGTCATACTACAGCCTGAAGAAACTTCTCCACTCACAATACCTGTCGTGACGGACGAAGTTGGGACTGTACAAAACCTTTACAGTCCCAGTACTCACATATGCCTCTGAGACATGGACTTTGTCCAAAACTGAAGAAACCCTCTTAGCCGCGTTCGAGAGGAAGATGCTCAGAAGGATTTTTGGCCCCGTATGTGTGGAAGGACCAGGCTAGGCTAGCCAGGCTCCGGTGGGCTGGTCATGTCATGAGAATGGCACCGGACGACCCAGCCCGTAAAGTCCTTTTAGGCCGTCCACATGGACAGAGGAGGCGTGGTAGGCCCAAACTGAGATGGAGTGATGGCGTTGATGCGTCCGCCAGAACGGCCGGGATAATGGATTGGCAGACGACGGCGCTAGACCGTGAGCGGTATCGACGATTGTTGCAGCAGGCCAAGACCGCGAAGCGGTTGTAGCGCCTGATAAGTAAGTAAGTAAGTAGTCTTTTGGTCAGCCATATTGAAATATAGATCAAGCGTGTTATAATTTTATGTATAAAATTGAGGACAACGAAATTGTGGCAACTTTTTTGCATAATAAATAATTGCAATAAAGACCCTAAACACATTTTAATCGAATTTGCAACTTTTGCAGAATTTATGTTAATATTATTGAAGGGCTTTATTAAATATCGAGGTAGGATGTATGCATTTCATCTGGAAAGGAAAGATGGAAAGCTGAAACAGATCCATCAAATACATTTTAAAGTAAATGAATGAGAGAGTAGAATACAGTGGGTTTCGTTCTCGCTCGCATCATCCAAAGTATCAACGTCTTGAAATGGTTTTAAGAAACGATCTTAATAGCACATTCTATAGACTGGATCCTTTTAGTCTTAACAGAGCTGTGCTATAGTTTTATTACAGTATTAAAAAGAGGCAAAATGACGCTTCTCGCTAGGGAAGTCGCTAGAAAAGGTTTTAGTAAACGGTCTTAGAGAGCATTCAAGCAACATTAGACTTAAAATTAGTCTTAAGGAAATTACACCTACAGCATTGCAACAACTATGATAAAACTTAAAATGTTTCTTGGGGAGTGTGTGTGTGTGGTTTTGTGTGTGTTTTTCCATGCTCCAATTCCTCTCGATGTAGTGTTTAAAATTAAGAAGAAAAAAAATCATAAGGAAAAAGCTAAATTACCTTCAATTGTAATGAAAAAGGACAATACAAAATTAAAGCCCGGTGAGTGACTTGCAGCAGAATAAATAACGCAAAGCACCTCCCTCCGCTAAATCTCATCCATTAATTTAGTTGTCCTGTTTTTAGCAGAATATAGCAGCGCGTACCAAACAAAAACGCTAATAAGAAGCTTCGGGAAACATTAAAAAGACAGACTGCTTAAGAATAAAAAAAACATAAAAGCACAAACATTAAATGCGCAGGTGAGTGCAAACGATTTTTCTTTTGCTTTGGTTTTGAAGAAAAAAGAGAAAACCTCAAGAAGCAAACAAAAACCCAACGGATGCGGAGCGAGAAAAATCCGATGATTCATCCAGTGAATGTGTGTAAAGAAAACAAAACCCGAACAGGAAAACACAGTACGTGCGAAACGCTCCGTGTCTCACGCGTGTTGTGGCATCAACCGGTGCACGTTGCGCTGGAACGGATTGATGAATGACGAATTACCATCATCACACTATCAGTGCAAGTGCACAGAATCGAAATCGAAAAGCGGGACACACAAGATAAGAAAGGAAGGATTCGAATCGCTGCTGCAGTTCCCCGCTGGCGCGCTCTGGAAAGGATTGGGAACTGGAGTCTGGAGGAGAGAGTTAACACCGAGCGGCGCCCGCACACACACACACACACACACACACACACACACACACTCAATAGCGCAACAACGGCAAGGAACGAATCGACAACAACGACGAAACGTCGATCGAAAGGCATAAAAAGGAGGCGCGCAAGCGAACGAACAAAACAGTGGTGTAGCCAAACCGAAAAGAAAGACGGCATGTGAGCGAGAGCGGGAGAGAACGGCCAATTTGTAAATGAGGTGGCAACGAGCAGGATCGGATGGAAGCGAAACGGGCAGCGAAAGAATGATCGACCGCGAGGTGTTGCAGTTAATGTACACCAAATTGATAATAAATGTCTATAATTATTCCATTGCTTTTCGTCGCTGGGCGTGCAATGAAGGGGGGG
>KZ062854.1:21838-33196 GCA_002091835.1 Anopheles maculatus
CCCCCCCCACCCTCTCTCCCAGCATGATTGGGGGATATATTCAAATTTGGCTCTCCCCCACACGATACGATTGTGGCCGATAGGGGGCATATTTTCAATTACGCCACACTTTTCTACATCACGCACACACACACACACACACACGCGGCGATTAAAATGCTCGCAGCTCCAAAGGGTTCGCACGAATTCACACGCCAATCAATGTGCCAATCCGACGGCGCGCGCCCTCGCCCATGTCCCGAAACGAAAGACTTGCGCGAGCGACACACTCAATACAAGCGACGAACCTCGGGGTAAGGCAATTTTTAATGATTGTGTTTTTAGCTTCTATCACACACACACAGCGAAAAATGGAAACATTTCAGCATCACAAAATTCTGTTTTATAATCAATCATAAAACTGCGATTAAATGTAATGTGAATTAAAAAAAAAAAAAAGAAACATTTTCCAACAAATCGTTTTTAATATTTTCCTTTTCAGGTGAAGAAACAAAAACACAGAGAAGGACATCCACTGTTCGGACAGGTGTTGTGTTCACACTTTTTCTTCCCACTCGCAGACAAAGATAACATTTTTCTTCATATTTTCCGCTCATCGTCAGAAGGAGCTTTAAAACGGTACACATTAATCTTTCGAGGGTGCGTTTAACGCTTTTTTTTGGTTTGCTCTCTCTCTCTCTCTGTCCGAGGTCCTTAATTACGTGCTCTGTTTTGCTCACCCATCCCCTCTAATAACGTTGTTCCATTTAAGAGAAACAAAAGATAAATAGAGAGGTAGAGGCAGCTTTCTTCGCTGTTAACCTTTTTGCTGTGTTATCGGCACACAAGTGCCGCGCTGTCCCATTAGGGTGGCTCATCATTATCATCGACGGTGCTTTAAACGCTCGCCATCGACGGTTTATAGCACCACCACGCGCACACATACCGAAGAGTTTTCACAATGGGTAAATGATGATGATGAAGTTATGTTTTCTCTTGTTTTCCCTTGTTTGGTGATCTTGTGTGGTGTGTGTTTTTTTTTTAATAATCATTTGCAATCGATTAACGGCTGCTGGGGTGGGGGGGAAAAAATTTAACATTCGTTTTATACTTTTCTTTTGCTTTTCCTAAAATAAATGTTTTTCCTCCTCATTTTATTCTTAAAATTTCTATTCTGTGTCGTTTTTTAAATAAAATTTCACACAAAAAAGTTACCATAAATTCTGCAATTCGAAGCAAACAGCCTTTAGGAGGTTCAAATGTAGAAGAACCGGCTGTTTGATTGGTTGTGGCTTAGGGTCGAAAGGTGACCGTGTGCGTGGAGAACTTCGCAGAAAGAAAAAAATGTTTAAAACTTTCAAACAGGTAATAAAAATGATACAAAACACAAGGGAAAGCCAGCACACCCAGGAAAGCCTCTGGGAAGCTTCCATCGCTCTCTCTCCCTCTCTCTCTCCTCCCTCTTCTGTCACACGTGCAGGCGGACGAATGGTAAAGATGGGCCCGTGAGAAAGGCCAAATCGTTCGACCGAAACACCACCGCTTCGGCATCGGGCAGATTGAATCCTGCGCCAAACACTGTTCCACACGGGGAAGCGAAGGGAGGTTGGGAGGGTGAGGGACAGGGGAGGCATTCCAAGGCACGAACATTGTGCAAAGTGTGCCTGCGGTGCTACACACACACACACACACACACACACACCGCACACAAAACACGGATACAACATGCACCGAATCGAAAATAGACAAGATCATCGACAAGTTCCCCTTCGATTGGGGCTGCGGGGCGGGGGGGGAGGGGGAGAAAGACAAGGGGTGGTGGTGCAACATCAGTTCCACCCGGTACAACCCAGGGGGTAGCAGGGATAAAAGGTGTGCAGCGTGTGCAAAAGCGAATACAATCGATTTGAATGGGTTTGCGGGCTGCTGCCGCCGCACGATCAACGTGTACACACTCACACCCCCCTATCCTTCGACTCCCCCATCACCCTCTCCCTCTCCCCCACCCCTGTTTCCCTTCCCACTGCATTCTCAATAGTGCAATTTTCTTTGTCTTAGCTGAAATGCGCTGAAAATATCAACACTCACCCACCCACCGACCTACTGGTTTTGGAAGAAGGACATGTAGGGGAGAGAGCGAGAAAAACACGCAAACAAAACCAAAAAAAAAACGAAAACAAAAACAAACATGAGCGTATTTTTAAGGAGAGAAATAAGCGATAGAAAGGACAAACTATTAAACATATAAAATAATAAAATAATAAAATAAATATTATACAGGGGAGAAAAAAAAACTTCAAACAAATAACATGATAAACAAATACGATAAAAAGAGGTTTTTCCATTATTGTTTGAGAAAAAAACTTGATCAGTACGCAAATAACTAAACAAATAGAAGCAGAAACCGGCAAGTGGAATTGTATCGCTTTTTCTACCCCGCACAAAATACCCCTAGAATGTATGCAATCGGATGGTTTTCAACAACCAATCTTTGCTCGCCCCATACAGTGACGGGCGATAGTGTAAGGCTGCCTAGCATTGTAAAAGTGTATATTTTGTAAAAATCGACTTATTTTATTATTTTTTTTGTAGAAAACTTATTGGAAAATTTTTGTGAACGCGATTTAGACTCTCCGTTTTGAAAATACGGCTAAAAATGCATTAAAAAGATAAAATATGACCATATGAGAAAAATTTTCGCTTTACTTTTGACACAATTTTTCCTGATCGAATTAGCAATTTGAGATGGTTCGTGCGTCTGGCATAATCGTCCAATATTTTTGTACTGTAATGTAATTAATGTGCAATTTTTAAAGCATTATTCAAATAGCCATTAGGGTATGTCTTGTATTAAATGGTCGTGTCTGATGTATTTCATTTCTTTTCAAGATGTCGCGTTAAGTTGAAAGTTTGTGATAGTTAAAAAGTTTATTTCATCAAGAAAATTGAATGATTGATGTCCAAATCTTCTTCTTCGTTGTTGACCTAACGACCTCTTAGGTCATGCCTGCCATTTTTGGCTTACTAGACTTATCGTTACCGCATAGTTGGATAGTCAGTCCTCAATATGGGGGGAACGGTCAAGATGAGACTTGAACCCCGGTCCTGCCGTGTCGAAGACCGGCGCCGCTATCGCATCTACCACCGGGCCGCCGCCCTCCATGTCCATATATTTCACACAAATAAACGCATTAGTAAACTTTTTAACACACAACCGTAATTTAAAGCAGCAACAAGCCTCGAATGATGAGCATTAGTGCAGCATGGTTAAAATTCAAACTCATCCCGAACCGTTTGACAGCATACTAAATTGGTGACATGTATACAATATCTTAAAAATCTTCTTTTTATTTAAGTTCTCGAACATTGGTAACATGAGCTAATCTTGCTAGAAAAAAGGCTCCACAAATATCGATAATTGTTCGATCCATCCGTTTTTCTAGTTTATGCTCGATTAAAATCACCTTCTGTTGGCTCTGGCTAAGTATTATATGTCAGTAACACAAAATTTGACTTTAGGGTCATTATGGTAATAGAGGTCTATTTGGAAAATTTTAGATGTTGATAAAACTTTGTCCACAAAAAATGTATATGCCTTGATACGAATAAAATGCGTATCGAGAAATATAGTTTAAAAATTACATCTGAGAAAAAAAAGGTGATCTTATTCTAATGTCCATCACTGTAACTGTCCCAAAAAATGCACATAAACAGGAGAGCGAAGAATTAAAAAAAACCAACCACCCCCCCCCCCACAGATCTCCCAAAAAATGCACATAAACAGGAGAGCGAAGAATTAAAAAAAACCAACCCCCCCCCCCCCCTACAGATCTAACGCTGCTGCACACTCGTGACAGGCGCTACCGTCTCTGTCAAAGCCGTGTCTCTCCCACCTTCTTCTTTGTTCCTCACCACCCCGCACTCTCCCACTCCCTCTTCCTTGCCGTTCCTTCCCTTCCGCAACATCAATTTCAAAGGGCAGTGCAGCGCTCGGTGGTGGCGCGGTTCTGTTAGCCGATGGCTGTGGCGTTCCTTTTCCTGCTATTGCTGTAGAGGAGGTACAGAAAAAAAAATCAGCCACACACACACACACACACATGCATGCGTCGGCGCAACCGCAACGGTATAATTAGGAGCCTTTGCCATGAAGCAATCAAAGAAAATGCAAGAAGCTGAGCGCGTGAGGTGAACCAAAAGGGTAAAGGAGCTCGGGGGAAGGTAAGTCAGATGGTATGGTGTGTTGCAGCAGCAGCAGCAGCAGCACCAGCAGCAACATAAAAGGGTACGCAAGGAAGCGTACGTGACAAGGGAAGCAGAGCATTGTAGGTGAGCGGGATGTAGAGAGAGACAGAGACAGACTTTTGAAAGCGAACAACAGCCACAAAAAAAACACACACGGAAACGTCTAAAAGAAATAAGGCAGGGTGAGGGAGGGCCGGTTGAGGGGAAAACAGGGAAGTAAAAAAGAAAAATCACAGCCACACGGGCACACACACACACACGTAACGCGTGACGCTGCAACGCAATATATGCTGGAGCCGTTAAAGTGCGAACAAGAGCCACAATTCAGTGTACGAGTGTGGGCAGGAGGGCGCAAGGGGGGAGGCACAGGAAGGAGGACGAGAAGGAAACAAGAGTGCACTTGTGGGTGCACCGATTGCAATCGCGCCCAGGCAAAGATATGGATGGGGGACTGGGGTGCGTGTGTGTGTGCGCGAGCGAGGAGAGTAGCAGGAAAACAAATAAAATTCGTGTCTAGCGAGACCTTGCAAATATGCTGATATATTAAGTGGTATTTAGCCCTCGTGTGCGCCCTACTAGCCCTTCTACACAATCTTGCTCTCTCTCTCTCTCTCTATCTCTCTGTCTCTCTGTCTGTCACGCTGTATTACTATGCTTCCCGAACTCACGAGTGTTGTAATAGATTTACCCCGGTCGTCTGCGGGCCACATCTAAAGGCATCGTCGACCGTCGTCGTGCCTAACATAATAGAGTTATAATATTTGAAGGAATATACATAAAATTGAACAAATAATCACAAAGACACAGCACGAAATCAAAGAAAGGCAAGGATGAATCGATATCTTTAGAATTTCTAAGCTAGGTCTATACGAATTCTAGACGGTCTTTGATGAACTAGTTGGGCACGGCATATGCTGCCGCGTTTGTATACTCTAAAATAGATCCGTACTACAGTAATGTAAAGGGCCTTACGACATCTTGAGTCTTGAAAGTTATACGTCAGTCGCTTTAAAAGGTCTTGGTCACTATTAAACCTTTGTGCTCATTAATTGCTCATCAGTCAAATATATCACTAAGATCCCTGTAATAGAGATCCTGGGGGAGATTTTAATATGTGGTCTGAAGAACTTGACAGGTATCGTTAGACGAAATAGATAAAAATATGTTAATGTTATCGGCAAATATTAAATATCTAAAACTATTAAACCAAGATTCCGTTGAACCTCTATTTCTGCAACTTACCAACTTAGCGTTAGCAAGTAGTGAAGGAACAAGATCGAAAGCTTTTGAAAAAATGTATCTAGAGCGTTGACTTGGACGTCCGGCGTCCAAGTTCTTTAGTACGATATAAGAATGATTGCAGTAGATCGATTGGCTGATGAAGTCATGGTGGCTATGTTGTTCTTGGTTATGACAGATTCCATGCCGTTTTTTTTCTGAAAGATAGGCACAACTCTAGAGGATTTCCATAGCTTAGGAAATCAGTCTTGTTCAATCGATACATGTATTCAAAATGGTGGCAGGAACTTTATCTGGTGCAATGGAATAGGAAGGCATTCGGAATTAAGTATCAGCGTAATACGTTTTCAGATCGTTTGGAAATTACAAAGAATCAAAAGCTGATTAAAAATGTTGAAAGCAACGACTTGTTATCTCGGGCGTAGAAGATCTCATAGCTTCATAACTTTCCAGACTAATGGAGGACTTTGGGATGTAGTGTAATAACGACTTCTAACACACGATGTAAAGTGGCGCCATCTGGGATTAAAAGTGATGATGTTAAACATTCCCAAGTGAGATGAACACGGTGGAACAAAAAACTTTGATGACGATTTATCGCTCGTTGCAAAACTATCTGCGCGCCGGCACCAGAAAACCCGAGACACACGCTTCCTTTTTATAGTGTGGAGGACACCGCGACTAGCTAATGACCTGGCGCGTTTGATACGAAAGCCGCGGTTACATTGTGAGAAATATCCCAACGCCGCCACTGCTGATTGATGGCGGGCATAACACAGCACCGCCACCGACAGCTCCCCGCAGACGATGCACAAAGACTCTAGCCGCACATGAGGCGCCTCTCTACTGCAATTGCTTCCAACACTTTTGCGCCTTCTCCTCTCACGCTTTCCCGACCCCTCCCGAAGGGATGACGTTGGCAAATATCCTGGTGCGAGAGGTTTTTTTTTCGCCACCATTTATTATCGAAGCTTTCCAAACGGATATCAAGGAGTGATGATGATGATGATGATGGTGACGATGCATCTTCCTTTCTACTTGCAAACGGATAGCGCAACAGAGCAGACGATTAAATTGCACGGGAAAACGGAAGGAAAATTGATTCATTAGCTGGGAACCGTCCTGCAAAGCGGCACACCAGCGACACAAAAGCAGAATTGTATTCACCTTGGCTTTGTGCAGTTAAAGTAGCACAATAGAATAGGAACGGAATCAATTTCAATACAGCAGAAGCGTGCGCTGGGAAAGCTTAACCTCTCTCCTTCTATTTTAACGCCCTCTAGCGGGTAATGTGGCATCCAAACAACAAGTCATATTTTTGACAGCTTGTCAAACAGTTGCCAGTTCCCGGTAGAGGGCGCTCGCGGTTTACACGCATGCGTTCACGAGTAAGATGAACATTTACTCGGGATGAAACCCTTCGTAGTTGATTTCTTCATACATCCCCGCTGCCTTTCGACCGCCTTCTCCTTCAACAAGGCAATTTCAATCAAGTAATAAACTACGGACGAGAGAATGGGCCTTTTTTTCGTCAAAGTTTTTTCTACCGTTTACACCAGGAAGCACGCTAAGATGCCCGGCTAATGTCTCGAACTGTTGTGCGGAGTTGCTTAACCACGGGTGTGCAGAGAGAGAGAGAGAGTGCGCGCGAGCACAGGGGCAGCACAATATTTTGCGCAAGAGCAAGTGCATTCGCAATGCACCCCGCGTGCCACCTTCTCTTCTCCTTCATCACGCGTGCGCGCTAGAAAGGAGCGCTGATGGTGGCCATAACTGTGGTGTAGTAGAGCAGGCAGGTTGCATTGCAACTGCACACGGGTGTGCATTGTAGTTAACCCCGCTGAGCAGCAGGCAACTGCAACCCAGCATGATCGAGACACTCTTGCTGTTCTTGCCCCATGCCGGAGAGCGCACCGTACATTTATATGATTACCCAATCCACACAGCGGACCCGGCAATATTAAAATCAATCGCCCGTTTTCTCACAATGCGGAATAGATAAATAAATGCCGCGCTTACGATTGATCAAAGGAAGTAATCAATTTCACCAAGAAAGAGAGAGAGAGAGAGGGAGAGACACACGGAAAAGACGCAACAAAAAAAAAACTAAGTGCAACAACAACGCTGTGTACTCCACCACCTGGGAGAGGTTTGACGTTTTCCGCCGACCGTTTGACATTTGACGTTTCTATGTTTTTGACTCTCACCCTCCTCCCCCTCCCCCCTCCTATTTCCTGGGTGGTAGTGAACGAAGGGAGTCGACTGTAAGCACGGGAGGAGTTTGCCAGTCGCTGTGTTGCTGCATGGTCGAAGGCCACCATAGTGCCCGCGAAAGGGACCCGGTCGATTGTTTCGAACTTTGACAGCCTGACAGCCCTGACGACCTGTGCGCACACACCGTTGTCCCAGTGTGCGGCGCTTGAAGGACCTCCCCACAGCCAACGGGAGTTCGGGTGGTGGTGAGCGAAATCGGCAAATGCAATTGTATATGCACTCGAATTCCGGGTTTTGCAACAAGACTCTTGAGAGGTGTTTGAGACACGCTTGGTGGTGGTCCCAACGCCGCACACTTGGCGTTTGTACCGTACAGTGCGCGCGCATTTGCTGGCTCGACATGCCGGACCCGGGGAGATAGGCGCAACGAGTGCCAAGGTCTAATTAACCGTTCACTAACACGCCCGGTACATCGGACTCTCTATTTTCCGGTGTCCGATTTGTTATTGTTTCCCCTATCGATCGAATCCGTATAATCCTTCGCACGCCGCTTACAAGAACATTTGCGATGTTGCGTACCAAGCAGCCTGTGCTCGTTCCGAAGATCTAGCGCTATCGGTTCCACAGATCTAGCAAAGCGGTGATAAATCATCGCAAAGTTGACATTAAAAGGGTGCTGCTCTTCGCATAGATCCGGATTTCTTAAGTGATCGCATTTTGACACACATCTCTTCGCTTTTTGGAGCATCGGAGATACGGTGTGTCCAAGAGGTCAATTTCGCGACTTTGAGATGGCGGTGACAGCTGAGCGGCGCGCGCAAGCGAGAAAGAGATCTCCCGAAATCTATCCAGTGCTATCAACTTCAAATCACTGACAGCATCCTAACGACTTGCGCTTCTATCACCCAACAAAAAAAAAACTGAAGATCCATCCGTGGACTCCAGACTCCTGGGAGAAAGAATTAGACAGAGAGACACAGAGAGACAGAGAGATAGAGCCTCGAAGAATTTATTTATTTATTCATCTCAATCATCTACACTCGAGCGCTTTGGTGTGTTTCTTGCACAGCAATTAGCTGTGAAGCTGGTAGTGGGGAATAGAGGCAAGGAATTCCATCGGCAGAGTAAGCCGTCTAAACCGCAAAAGCTGGACCTTTGGATGGCGATATTAGAATCAATAAATAAAAACATAAAATCGATTTCAGCACACAGCAACCGTTCCCCGGTGAAGATGATTCCGCGCCCCGTTATGATTTTATGTCCACAGTGCGAGAACCTGAGAGTAGCGAGCAGTTTGTTTTTTTTTTGCCTATTTTATCGATAACTCGCATAGACACACACAGTCGAGTCTATATAAATAGCGGCACGGTTTATGACAGATCTACGGACGAACGGATTTAAGCTAATTTTGTCGAGAAGATGTCGAGGGACCGGTAGTAATAGAGGCAGCAAACATAAAAGCTGAAGAATGACGGCACCACAAATAGTTGCTCGGCAGGATTATAAATCAGACTAGCCCGGGGGTACGGTGCGCGCGGTCTGAGCGAAAGCTTCAGACGTGGTAAACCAAAACCGAAAAAGGAATCCTTTGCCTCCGTCGGCTATTGTGTGCGTCCACTGTTGGGGGAGCTACTAAACAAAGAAGCGGCCACGCAGGCGGACATTCGCAAAGTAGCAAAGCAGTAAATCAATGTGCGCGTAAGCAGCTTTAAGACCGCAGGCAGCACCTGTTGCTGTTTGTGGCGGACTTTTAACAGGCGTACTTTGCGCCGTCCCCGTTTGAAATTGAAGTCTGCAATTTATAGTGACCGGTAGCCGGGTTAATTCGGCTAAATTCTATTGACTTAAGGGTAATTAATTCGTTCACTCCCCCCCCCCCATCCCTCACTCACACGTCTTCTCTGAAACTCCAAAAACAACGCCCCAAAAAAGCTGTCGAGCATCCTCGAAGGCTATTGTGCTCTGGTTTTCAAAATGATTTTGAGCCACAGGAAATTTGGAGAGGTTATGACAGGTTATGATAATGTGGCCCGTAAGCGTTTGACACGGTCGTCCGCAGATCTGTCATAAACCGTGCCGCTATTTATATAGACTCGACTGTGTGTGTCTATGCGAGTTATCGATAAAATAGGCAAAAAAAAAACAAACTGCTCGCTACTCTCAGGTTCTCGCACTGTGGACATAAAATCATAACGGGGCGCGGAATCATCTTCACCGGAACGGTTGCTGTGTGCTGAAATCGATTTTATGTTTTTATTTATTGATTCTAATATCGCCATCCAAGGGTCCAGCTTTTGCGGCTTAGAACGGCTTACTCTGCCGATGGAATTCCTTGCCTCTATTCCCCACTACCAGCTTCACAGCTAATTGCTGTGCAAGAAACACACCAAAGCGCTCGAGTGTAGATGATTGAGATGAATAAATAAATAAATTCTTCGAGGCTCTATCTCTCTGTCTCTCTGTGTCTCTCTGTCTAATTCTTTCTCCCAGGAGTCTGGAGTCCACGGATGGATTTACAATGCTCCGGTAAAGGGTTTTTACCGGCAGCCAGAGCTCACTTGTCCGCAAGGACCCAGGCGGAAGGTGTCCATTACATCCCGGAGCGGACATGTCTATATCTTTCTCGTCAATATTTTCTCCCAAGATGATCCGCGGGAAGTGTGTCCCTTAGTTACAGCGCTATCTCGCTTGTCATGCGAAGACTCTCCAATGTTTGCTGCTCCAATACCGATCCGGGGAGTCTAGGCACTTCTAGGCTAGGTTGCGCCCGGGTTCCACCCACCCTAGGGGAGTTAAGTGTCCGGATGACTTGCGCAAATCGAATATCCAACGAGGAGAGGCTCAAGATGGTGGGCGGGAGAACTCTTTTCTCGCAAAAAAAAAATGGCCACGATAACGAGACCTAGTAAGTGACCTCCACCGGTAGCAGACACACACAAACACAGCAGGGAAGCCAGGGACACTCTTTCTTTCTCTCTCTCTCTCTCGCTTCTTTCGCCTGGCTAATGGACATCATATGCATCTTGAGCATCACTTCCTGCATCCCGGTTCCCCCGTTGCTTTAGAGTGCTACCGGTCTTCGCCGTAGTGCGCCACAGAACGAATATTAATGAGCAACGCATTCCAATTGACATCTTGCCGCCTCTTGGTCCAACGCTCGGTTTGTGTGCGTCTTTCTCTGTGTGGCGGCATCGTCGTCGGCTTGCGCTTCTCATGTGCTGTCTAATTGAATGGTGCGCTCTCCTTCCACCACCTACACACACACACACACGAAACGGGAGCTAATATACACGCAAATCTAACTCGTGCAAAGTGACAGATGAAGGTGATTCCGATACGCACGGAACGGAAACCGGGACGAAGGTGCTTCACAAAAATCACACTCTATTAATCAAAGTGTGGTTAAGGGACGTCGCGCGCTCGTTGCAGTAGGCACCGGTGAGCGACGCAGTTTCCCCGTTGGGGAAGTTGAGCGAAAATATGCATTAATCATAGCAATGGGAATGATTATTTGTAGAAGCAGACGCAAAGAAACTAAAGAAAAGCGAGGAAAATTGCATTACGTGACGTGTCTTGGGGTTTCTTTAGCTGAATTTCTCGTCTTGAGGTTTTCAAGTGTCTAAGAAGAGCACAGGCAGCGACAGTTTTTCGATAAACAAATTGATTAATCTACCGGGGGGTTTA
>KZ062854.1:33505-85922 GCA_002091835.1 Anopheles maculatus
TGTGTGTGTAAATACTATATCGGCCGGTATAAAATAAATCTTCCGAACCCTTTAACTCATCCTGCCACGCAATACCGTAACGAAAGCCGAACTTTACCACACCAAGAATCACGCAACGGTCCGCAAAAAAGAAGAGACCCTAAAGACTCTACACGCTCGTCTAAACGATCGATTGTTGTGCGCACCAGGCGACGAACCCTTGCTTTCGCTTGGCGAACGAGACACGAAAGCCAAAAAAAAAAGGGTCCCACAAAAACTCATAAAACTATATCCCCAATATTCATAAAAGCGTAAAACCATTTGTTTCGTTTCTTTTGTACTTTTAGAGACAGAATGCACCAAAAAAAAAAAAAGGGATTCAAAAACCTGCCCTGTTTCGTGTTTCGCGCGCGAGTGTTTTTTTATTTCTCTCTCTTTGCCCCACAAAAAATATCCGTTAAAGCTAACCGCTTGCGCTATTTACATCTAACGGACCCCCGGGTTGTGGATGTGAATTATTTACCCCCGAAAAATTTAGCCAAGTAGACACAAAACACAAAATAAAATCGAATCCTTCAAAATCGCGCAGCGCACACCAGAACATCCGCACTCGGGTTCCGTTGGTTTTGCTGCCTTAGTTTCGGGGCACATTTTTATATTCTCCCTTCTTTTCGGCTGCTAGGCCAGCTGCACAATTCATACCCAAATAACACACACACACACACACACGTACATGCAGACATTAAAATAGTCCCAAATTAAAGACAAAAGCAGGAAAATCTAACGCTAAAGACAAAGCGAGGTACGAGGCTTTTCAAGCAGCACATGGGGGGGCAGAGTTTGTGGGACGGACGGCCTGGAGGGGGGAGAAATGCCAAAAATTGCCAGCCGCACACACACACACACCAATACACATTAGCACGCAATTACATTTTAAGAACAGGAGAAATATTACAAAAAAAACAACGAAAAAACCTCACCAACAGGGACGAATCGAGAGCAGTGAAGCGCGCAAAAACACAGGCAACCCTTTTTTTTTGTTGTTGTGCGAAAGGATATACCCTTTTTGTCGGGCCGAATTTCGGTTGAAGGACTCTCCCGGCCCGGTAGCGATGCCCTTTGTCTAATGCTTTGGGTGTAATGAGAAACACACAAATACTCTTCTATACATCGGCGGGGGTAGCACCATTTGCTTTTTTGCTCGGTGGTAGAACGCCAACACATGGTAAGAGTTGAGTTGTGTTGAGGTACACAGGTACGATACAGCTCCAATACTTTTAAGAATTTGGGCTAAAAAATGTTGGGAGGAGAGAACGAGAGCGAGAGAGGTCTAGTTTTGCTGTATAGCTTATTGTCCCTCGTCCAAAATGACTTCGGTATCATATCGCGTTGATTGGAGTTGGTGGGCCCGCTAGATAATTGATCATCTACTAGTGAGCTAAGTTGCGGACGCCAGTTGCGAACGCCACCCTGCCAAAGCGCAGATGAAAACAAAGACGACAAGGGAACGTAACTGCCCCTTAAGAGATTTGCTGGCTTGGCAACTGATTCAAGTCTATTGCGGGTATAACACGTGCGCCAACATCGGTAACAGACACCCACCTCGCACACACACACACACACAAGAGACATACCTCTTGCAGGTGTTCTAGTTTGAAACCGGAAATCCTGAACCGTACCTACGCGGGCAAACATTGCACGATACTCCCCCGATTCCGGAGGTCTCTTAAAATAGCCTGTTTTGTATGTTACCCGATCTTGTGCGTTCGCCAATCTTGTCGTCCAGGCGACCGTTGGACTTTCGACACCCCCCCCCCCCCCCCCCACATTTCTAGTCCACACGTGCGCCAACATCGGTAACAGACACCCACCTCGCACACACACACACACACAAGAGACATACCTCTTGCAGGTGTTCTAGTTTGAAACCGGAAATCCTGAACCGTACCTACGCGGGCAAACATTGCACGATACTCCCCCGATTCCGGAGGTCCCTTAAAATAGCCTGTTTTGTATGTTACCCGATCTTGTGCGTTCGCCAATCTTGTCGTCCAGGCGACCGTTGGACTTTCGCCCCCCCCCCCCCCCCAACTAATTATCGAGCTACTAAACGTAAAGGTGCGTCGTCACACCTGTTTTCTTCGAGCGGGGAAAGCTGGTCAATGCACACCTACACCTTACGCTGTGTGTAAACTGAGGCACAGCATCCACCCTTACTAACGTTCGCTCGCTAGGCTAGATATATGAGACCGTAGTCGGGAATGAAGTTCCCTGCCTAGGTCACCCTATGTGCAACCGCGCACCAGACGTGACCGCAGCGAAGAAGCAAGAACAGCAAGGGCTACCACTTTGATTCGTTTGAACCACCTTCCCGTATCCACACATCTCTCTCTCGTTCTCTTCCATTGCAGGAATTTCGTACACTGCACTTGTTCACTAATTGCCAAAGGGTGCTTTCACGCTACTCTTCTGTGCGAGCAACTCCCACCTGAGCGGTTGGCCAACATTCCAGAGCCCGAGCGGGACCAAACGCGGTGGCGGCCTATTTCAAACACACGCGCTCACTTTGCACTTTTTCAGATGTTGAAGCATAGTTTTCGGACAGCCGTACCGAGTTTGATCGTTGCTTGGGGGTGTTTGTAGAATCTGGTTCTGGTATTGTGAACTTCCTGATGTAAATAGGATGGATTTGATCGGAAATTCCTAGGCACTTCTGCCTCCATTGTTGAGGGACGGACAACCTGCGTGATGGACCTATCGACGCAAGCTACGCACGCGCCCTAGTTGCGTACGCACTTTTATATACGCACCCAAGAAGTAAGAAGAAACATACTAGCAGATATTAAGCTAGAAGACCAGGAGGTCGTCCAACAGTGCGTACGCACACACTACTTCAAGTTTCTAGCCAGCCCAGCACCAGAAAAAAATGAACTACAGATGCCACACGCACACACTGATAAACTGCTCCCAAAAAAGAAGCAGACAACAAACAAGCGGGTTTGGGAATGTTAAAATATTCAACAAATTCTATCATCCTCATCTTCTTCCTCCGCACAAACACACCTCAAGTCAGCACCCCCTGGCCAGCCACTTTGGCTGAAGTGATGTTCCACATCTTATCTACGCGAAAGAGCTCGCTCGCAATCTCCCACACGCACACGGCAAAGTCGGCTTTGATTGTATTGCTTTTCGCTTGAACTCAAATAGATTTTGCGTGCGTTCCGGGGGCCGCCTCAACCAAGCTTCTGGCTTGTGGTCGATTGTTTCTAATTCGGCCTGGATTGACCAGTTGCTCTCCTTCTCTCTATTCCACAGAGGACACACACACACACACACGAATGCGCAACTAACTGATACAGAGACTGGTGAACAGAAGGGAGTGCGTCGTGCGTCCAAATTTCGCACTTTTAATAGATCTAACCCGAACTACACAGGCCATTCTAGAGAGCGTGTGGGAGCGAATCAGATAGATGGTAGTTCTAGAGCTTCAATCGTGTGCGTGTGTACAGCTACAGAAGCACATTTAGGCGACTGGCCCAAAGCGATGCGCTAGACCGAGAGTAGTTCTAGCTAGAGTCAATTGAACGAGGAGTCGTCAACAGCACAATGCTGCGAAATATAAATTCAGATATTAATTCTAAATTTGAGGGCCGCTGTGCGTGTGCGGAGAGATAGCAACCAACCAACAAAATAGATTGCGTCTAGTGGATGACGTTGTGGTGCGGGTTGGCGAAGCGAGAGAGAAAGAGAGAGAGACTCCTGGGATGAGGAGACGAAGGGGGATCAGTTCAAGGTTTTTGGCAGCTTTTTTTTTGTTCGCCTGTAGCTCTGTTGCAGGCACCCCATTTCTCCCTCTCTCGCTCTTCATCGTTACCTCCAACGCTTCACATCTCCTCTTCTTCCCTGTGGCGCTGTGGATGGCTGGTACAGTGTGCGGCTTAGTTCATTGACCCCATATCGCCAACCGAAAACGAGCCGTAGATCGCGTTCGGAGCACACTCTTCGCTTCTCCACAATCCGCCTCTCTCTCTCACTCTTCGTTAGAACCCCATGCTACCACTCGATCAGATAGCGAAAGAGAGCGAAAGGGTGAGCGAGAGCGTTGCTTATCTATATCCTCGTTATTCCATTTGTTCCCCCCCACAGGGTTTTCGGCAGAGTGCGTCTACGCAGACGAGAGGACCCAAAATTGGCGAACCCTCAAGAAATGGAACTTGGAGCTGAGGAGGAGGGAAAGAATACGCACACACAGAGACACGCATTCCCCCCTCCAATACAGCGAAACGTACCGTGGAACGTGGTAGAAGGGTAGGAACGCTATAAAGGAAGATCATCGCCGAGTGATATCTTTTTTTCTAGTGGCATGGTTGTGTTTGATATCTGTTGTCTTCCACCTATCGTTTGATTCGTTTAGCCTGCGGAGAAAATACAAGGGGGCCTTCTCTATCGAGGCGTCGCGCAGTGAGGACCCTATAACAACAACAAAAAACGCTTAACGTGACCAGGTTTGAAGAGACCAGGTTCAAACAGGCCATGGTAACATGCGCACCCATCGCAGGAGCATAAACACATCCGGTTGACAAAAGAAGGATGGATGGAGAGGGAGGGGGGGGATCTCCAAAAAATACACACACACACGTTCACACATGCAGACGCATTAGCTGGCCCTCTGATGCGTGGATATTCTGCTTTTCGAGGCTATACGTAAGACCCGCCAGCATTCAAACCAGGGCTCATAAACGGGGCTCCAATAAAGTCGGAACAGATTCTATGTCTGTCAGATTCCAGCTTTTACTCTTCTTTCTAACTGCGCGTGCGTGCTCTACAAACTCAATGCAAGATTTACTTTACACACGCACACACACACACACAGAAGATAAGATTTTGGAGGTACGCAGCTAGGCTCTAGAGAGTGAGCGCGCGCGAAATTGAAGGTTTTTTTTTTGTTCGCATACTTCCAAAAATAAGGTTATGTTTGAGGATTTGTCCAATCCTACAGTTTGTTGAGCGTTGAGAGTAGAAAAGCAATGGATTGTACGCGATACGATGTCGAGAACACCGTTGTTTAGTCATCGAAAACCGATAGGCATCGCACCTTTACGTGCTAAAAATAGCCCAACACACCGGTTAGACACTGTGAGATTGTGGATGGAATGGAGGCAATCAGGCCGAAAATGACATGCCTAAAGAAGCGTGTACACCTGGACGAAGGGGACCCATGATGATTTGCCGAGTGACCACTTCTAAAGCGTAGGAGAGCTTGTGACAAGTTCTCGCAATCAACATAATGGCGTCAGTTTGTAGCCTTCGGTTAGGGTGTAGTTCTTACCGCGTTGTTATCAAATGCCTTGCTTACACGCATCGAGCCGTACCCGTGTCCATTAGCGCAGGAAGCTTTGTGTGTGATGTCAACTTTCGAACAAACGCAACAACATCTTTCTAATCTGCATATTGGTTGGTAGACAGTTCTGCCGAATCCGGCAGATCTTCCCAGCGATGGTGGTTTGCAGACGAAAGAAGAAGAAGAAAAAAAAAACACGAACGCTAGAACTTCGGAAGCGTTTGGAATGGTCCGGACATACACAAGCAACGTCCCAGAGCGTCCACTTGGTTTTTATTTTACTGGTATCTTCTTCCTCTCACACTTGTGCCTTTGTTTCTTCTCATTTTCAATTCACCCCGCAACCCCGGGTGTGTGTGTCCGGGGCAGTTACAAATTGAATTCGCAAATGCGTGTGTATGCTTTATTGCGTGCTGTATCGCTCTCTCATTCTCTCGGTCGCTTGCTTTTCGTACGCCGCTTGCCATAACTTCCACCGATGGCCCCCCCCCTAATAAATTGAAATTCGCTTCACTGGTCTTCTGGAGCCCCTTTTGGAGCATCCCATCCCCGTCGTCTATACACACCGGCACACCACCACCACCCGCGCTAGAGAGAGAGAGAGCACACATAGGAACGCTCCTACACACCGAGACGCTCTCGGGGCCGTTCTCCACACGTCAATTAGTGCACGCGCAGCGCACTGCGTTACCATGCGTTACTCCGGAGCGTGCGTGTGCGTACGGGTGCCGAACGAGTGCGGCGGCATGTGGCGTGTGTGCGTGCGCGTGCAGGATGAAACCAGCTAGAGCTTAACCGAAAGCGACTACCAGCGCCAGATAAGCCCGTATCAAAAAATCATTCTGTAACACTTGCGCTTGCGCCTTGTGTTTTCGGTTTTTCGGTGCGGGCAACATCTTCCCATACATTCTTTATCCGAAAGTGTGTATGTGTGTATAAAGTTTCCGGCAAGCTTTTTTTTCTGTACGCGTGTGTGTGTGTGTGTGCGAATATCCGTACCAAGCACACATGCTACAGAATACGGTTACGCGTTGCGTTGCCGTGGGTTCACACCAAGCTAACCTTCCCCGAAAAAAAAAAAAACGAGCGAAAAACAAAAACACCACCTTGACATTCGCGCGCCATAACCCGCGGCACGCACACCATTTGGCGATACCGGCTTGGCAAACAAAAAAAAACGGCAGTTCAATGACCGTTCGCGCTTTAACAGGCAACTCGGTGTGTTTGCGCACACTGCGTGGACGAGCGATAGTGTGTGCCGTCGTCGTCGTCCCCCCCAAACTACACAGCACAACAAGAAGAAAACATTACACCGTCGACGCATGTTACCCTTCAGACTGACAGAGAGTTAGAGGGAGAGCACACACACACACACACACACAAACACACTTTTCGTAGACCGAAGTTGCGTGACGCTAGAAGCCGTGAGTGAACAGCAAACGGGGAGTAGGACCCATGTATTAGTTTAAATTTAGAAGGAGCTTTATTTTGTGGTCGTCTAACCGTTGACTAACGAAACCATCAAACTAGGATTTAGTTTTATTACTATATCGATAAATAAAACGGAGACCGAGTTTTGTTACCGCGTTAGGTAATTGTTATGATCAATATACGCATCCCAAAAACATAATACATCTTCTAACAAGCCTTGTTGTTGACCTGTCATATTGAGGTTTTATGGGCGCATAAAAAACACACACACACACATACACAGCCTGCGAACAGTTTGGAAACTTAATTGATATGATTTATTAGCACGCAATCGAAGGCAAAAAAACACACACTATAAAAACTTCTTTTCATCTCGGACGGACTCTCGGGGTCTAAGTTGTGGATAAAACCTTTTCACCGAACATCGTTTTTCAAGGACACACACACACACCACATTTGGGATCTTGCGAAATTCGCTATGCTTTTAAAAACTTCCCAGACTCCTCTGCTCAATCTAAGCCGGTGTCAAAAAGATGATAGTCGAAACGAAAGAGATAGAGAAAAAGCGTGACGATTTGTGGTTGTTTTTTTTTTTTTTGCTGTTGACTTCGTTTTCTCTTGGGACACAACACACCGTCGATTGTCAAGGCCTTCCCTGAGGGTTATAATAGTGGTTGCGTGCAACAAGGAAGTATCAATTTTAAAATTTTGGGTACCCGCAAACGAAGCGCTGGCAAAAGGGGGAAAACGTAACAGATGACAGCTGGATGACGTATAGGCGGCAGGGCAAGGGAAGTTTTTTTTTTCTCATCGTTTAGAGGAACGCCTCTGGTATTGAGATTCCTTTCCTATTTAGCAAAAAAAACAGATAAAAGATTTTGTTAGAAGCTAACATCTAACACACTAAAAGAAAAGGATTAAAATGGCGCGCCTGTACAGAAGGAGATACCCCTGCCATAAAAAAAAAAACCATGTGACCATAACGCGTAACGTAACGCTTACGGTAGTTGGGATGTGATGTTCGCACGAGAAAAGCTCACAATATTGGAAAAGAATTGCGAGCTATGTTTCTTGCCGTCACATTTTAATTAATGCCTATCAGTGGTTTCGTCAATGTTCCAAAAACCTCTGCAAAACACATCAGTAACGCTTAAAACTGGAAGCAAAGTCTGTTGGGTGCGTATGGTTCGATAGATAGGTTGTTTTTTTTTGTTGCTGTACAAAATGAAAAGAATTGTCAGTGTGGACAAAGCAGATGAGATGGTAGAGAGCGACAGAGAAAGAGATTCTAATGCGTGTACTAGTATTGGTGTGCGATTCCACGCGTAGACGAAATGCGTAATCTACGTCCGCAAAGTCTCTCTCTCTCCACCCGAAAAAAAAAACCCGAAGCTCCACCTGTAGCAACCGTCTGGAGGTGGTGTGCGTGCGGCTTAGAAACGCTTAGCTTACGCACACACGCCACCAATACAGATGCTACGTACGCACGCCGATAGAGTGCGGGAGATCATGAAGGCGTGTAGCAGCAGCGTTAGAGAGGATATGGTTATGCCAAAAATTTCATTCGTTTCGCCACTCCAGAGAACACGCACACGTACTGCTCGATCGACCCAGCCTAAGTTACATCTCTCGCTAGATTAAATTGATTTTTTATTACTGTTCAGTGTCCGATTAAATAAGTGAACGTCAAATGTAAAACAACGCTGGTGTGACAGCTGACACCCTGGCGCTTATCACGCATTCTGACCACGTTCAAAATACGGCGTGGCGCTAGTCTCGTTTGTGCCATCCATATATTCAAGACCCTTGGAGTGTGCTGCAAAGAGAAAACTGTAACGCTACACACCTTTACCGCATCTCGTCATCGCGTACCTCGGGGACAGAGTGATCTTGTTCTGTTGCACCACCTCAGTTAGCTGATTTCTTTCGAATGGGGCGGTTAATGTCATTAATTGGAACCTAATCAAATACACCCACCAGGAGGAGCTCAGGAACTTAGTCGAGAACATCAAACGCAATCAAGCGACATGCCGCATCATCCACGATTGTATTTCACACAGCAAAGACCTCCGCCACAAGGGCAAGAACACGAAAACCATTATTGGTCCTCCAAACATCAAACTCTTGGGAGACTTGGACAGCTCAAGAAAATGGCAACGGTGGGTGAGTGTTTGGGAGAACACAATTGCTAGCCCTTAGGGTAACAAACACACGCGCGTTGTGTGGTGCGCCGATCGTAAACTGTCCCACACCAGGACAGCAGGACACCCATAACAATATCTTGGGCCCATTTGGCTGTTGTTTCCCGGTTTCGCCAAAACTACCTTCCGGGGATAATTAAACAAAAACACGGGCGCAGCGCACAGTAAAAACAGCACGTGCGCGCGCGCGCGCGCTCACGCTCATGTTTCTTAATGAAGTCCGAAGTCATGTTTATGCCTTCTGGAAAGGTACCTCTCTCGACAAGAAGCTGTGACCGGCGGGGGGAGGGGCGCATCCATTTGTTGCTCCATTTTCCCATACGCCACCCCATACGCGTAACAGGACGTAACAGGCGCTGGGGTCCGTGCGCAAAACATGACAGGTTCGGAGCTTTATCTTTCGGGCGCAAGAGACAGAACTGGCAGAGACCGATGCGGAGAGCTGGGTAG
Source organism: Anopheles maculatus (assembly GCA_002091835.1). NCBI lineage: Eukaryota > Metazoa > Arthropoda > Insecta > Diptera > Culicidae > Anopheles > Anopheles maculatus. The sequence goes on from KZ062854.1 coordinate 42,908, forward strand.
TAATTAGCTTTACGAATCGCAAGCATGCGCCACGCCACAGAGCGATCACTTAAAAGTTTAAACCGATGCTGGCCGTTATATCGAGATTCCCGGTGGCGTTAGAAGTCCCGACACCAGCAGCAGGATCGAGCATATGCAAACGAAGCGCTCACCAAAAAATATATGCGACCGTATTTCATTCGATACGGTGGCGCATCAATTAACCTTTTAAGGGGGCGCCCCGCACGTGCAACACTTAACTGCTCCCCGCGGGGGAATCTTTTAACGAGCGCTTAAGGCACCTTTCTTGGACGGCACACCAGCGCGGGGGTGATAAATCATACCTGGTATGTGACCGGCTAGTGATGCTACCGAGAGTGACACATCTTTGTGCTCGAAGGCGATTTTGGAGGAGCCGCATTCGGACTAAAGAATTACGATGATGCGCATAAAATAGAACACGGCAAGACCTTCTTTTGCTGCAAAAACCCAATCGATAAGGTCTTATGTAAAACACTCGCAGCAGCAGCCTTCTCGTTAGCAGGCTGCTGGAAGCAATAGTTCTTGGAGTGTGTCCCCCAAGTCCTTGACCGTGGGGACAACACGCTGGTTTGATGTTTTGGTGTAATGTTTTTTTTTATAGTGGGAGTCAATGTTGTGCGGGAAAGAACGCACCAACATGCATACACAATAAGTTGATGCAAAACGTGTGCACTGTTGTTTCGACACGATGCCCTGCAGAAACACGACGCGATGTTACGGGTATGATAATGAGAGGCTGCGCGAGAATGCAGCTTGTGGCCAGGCGGAACCCCAGTCCATACAGGCAAGAAATTTGACCCAACGTTTGAACGAATGTTTAGTTGGCGATCTTGGTGCCAAACCATCGTGGAAGGAAAGTCGTCGTCTAGTGGAATATTTAGAGCGGTGCTTTATTTTGATGTTTCACCCACCTACCACGAGCAGTGGGTGCGTGTTTTTCTGGAAGGGTTTTGTACCGGAAAGGAAAACAGACACCTTCCACAGCAAAAAAAAACGGGTTTTTGTACTGTGGTGCGGTGGTGTAATTTTTAAGCGCCCTAAGAGTATCACAGACATCTTTTCCGAAACAAAGTTGGAGTTCTTCCAAAGTCTCCAAAGTTTGTTTTGGAAGATGCTCCTGGAAGATGTTCTTGGAAGTTCACGAAATGAGATCATAATGGTCAGTCACCAAGGGCTCAGAACACACCGACATCCGGAAGATGACAGTGCGCACTAAGCTTCTGGTACACAACAGCGTGGATGCAGCGTGAGACTCCCACACGAAAGTACGTGTCCCGGTTTAGGTCACGGTCGAGACTCTTGCTAGGACCACATCAATCCTTCGACTTCTCTCCTTTCGCCCAAGCAGCTGCTGAGTGTTGGGAACAGAATAAAACAGAACCACGCAAAACCCCGGTACGTTGTCTTTCCTTTATCGCTTAGAGTGCTGCAAACCATGGCCGCGTGTAACGCAGGGGTGTAGGTCTATTGCCCTTCCTTCGTTCGTTCGTTACCGTTGTACTCCCACGCGTGTACTGCTCTTTTTCCTAGACGTGCACGACCGTCGGACACCAGCGGCAGCTAAAGGATACACCGGGAAGACCTTCTCCCCCATTTCCAAACCCGAAAGGAAAACAAGACCAAAATCACTGCTTCACCAACTCCGCACGTACACCTGTGCCAACGCACCCCCCCCCCCCCCCCCCCCGCCCCAGCACTATGGAGTTACAAGGCAGGCACGACGCGACGACCTGCTGCAAGACCGAATGCTCTGTTTTGCAATTGTTGGACGCGTTGGACGCGAAAAACGAAAAAACCAGAGCCGAGAGCCAGGGTGAATTACCTTTCCCACCTCGCGCTATGATGTCTTGCACAATTCGCACGCTTCTCTTTGTGTCCGGGGAGAGTGTGAGGCGATCCTCAGGTCTATCCCTCCATTAGCCCCGCGTCAGTAACGCATGGGAAGGAACCGATCCGTTCATTTCTGAACAGCCGTTCTCCTTTATGTTTGCTGTTTAGCTAGGTTTTAGGTTGCTTCCCTTCCCACATCTAGTCCACTGGCAGGCACCGCCATTATGCGGCGTCCAAAAGGGCTCACACACGCGTTTCAGTGCTCACACAGCCGAGCCAGCAGAAGAAGGTGGGTGCATAATGCAACTATTGATGCGGTTATCTTCGCTAACGTTTGCCTCTAGTTCTCGGCGCCCACACACGAGCGCACCCAGAGAACTGCACCGAGATCTTGCAATCCGTGAGATGATGCTGCTGCGGCAGTTGATGATGAACCCCGATGATGAGGACACACACACACACACCACCCTCACGAAAACCAAAAGTCGCACAAATCGTGATCATTGCAGTGGAGGGGTATTGGGGGGGGGGTCAACATGGACGGGTTTTCTCGCTGCATCGATCGGGATTAAAATTCGTGGAACTCTCTCGCTAGAAACTGGTGGAAACTTCTATTTTATTAAAGGCCACGCATCAAACATCACGATCACTCCCCTCGAGAGGTATCGAGGTAAGTGAGCGGACGGCATCCGGAAGATGAAGATGAAGCGTGCAGTCTATATTACCACGAAACTACGAAAATGCTCGGTTCACGATCACGACCCGCTTGAGGTTAGAGAGATGCGGTTGCGGTGCTAGAGTGGACCCACCGGTGACCTTCGGTGCAGTAGGTTGCAGAGGATCGCGATAAATTCTGGATCGGTTCCAGAATTCGTGCCGCACAATAGTAGTTACCAAGAAGTCAAACGTCACTATTTACAATGTTGCTCAATCCTAACCTCCCCCCCCAGAGTTGTGAGATATCTCGCCCCAAGATATCTGCACCGTTAGCTACGAAAACCAAATATCTTACCTTGTGGGCTCGGATGGAGGCGCCCTCTGAGCAAGCGAGTGTAACGTCCACCAGACTCTCGTCCTGGAGCAATTGGCTGAACACCCCGAGAAGGTTGGATTGATGATTGTTCCACCTTAAGCAGTAATGATCACTGCCCATGTCGGTGACAGCTTACGCTGCTGTGAAGGAAGGAGAGATAAGAACAGAACGAGAAATTAGTACCTGTCAGAATTGCAGTGAAGGTACAACAGTGGAAAGGCGCTAAAGAATCAAAACAAAAACAAACGTTGAGGTTGTTAAGTGGGGGCAGAAATTAGCAAACCACCCACGCTGTAAAGAGTACGTAAAGCGATGCGTTAATTAAATGTCGGAGATGTGCTGTCGATGCACAGAAAAACACTCTGCTCCAAAAAACAAAAAAACAACGGAACGGGAGAGCATTGCGCGCCACGTGCTTGTTTGATTTGTAAATTAGCAACAGCAGCTTTAGATGCACCACGAAAAAGGAAATTAAGCACACACACACACACACATTTCTAATAGACAATCAGTGGAGCATGTTGCTGTCGCTTCTTCTCGCAGACTTCTTTTGTTCATCTGGCACAGAAAAAAACAAAACATGCTAATTAAAGAAATGTAAGATTTGAGGTTGCGCAGACGGTTGAACCTAAGGAGAATTCGCGGTACACATATATATCGGCAAGGACTTCACGCAACGAACTTCGGCCAGAGCTCTACCCGTTCCCGGTACAGCTCTCGCACTCTCGCGCGTCTTCAAAATCAATCGGACGCTGTACAATATTGGACATGGGGTCATCAGGAAAATGGATGATAATTTATGCAGCAGCCCGGCGCTGGCATGTGTGTTTTTATTTTACACCTTCTCTTTGCGCACCCATATTTCTTCGTGCGCGCGCGCACTTAATTGACGATTGTCAAAATGGCGGCACACACGGACGTGTTGATCGGTTTTTTTGTTTGTTTTCGTCTTCTTCCTTAACCGTGCAAACACCTTCCGGAGGCTGCTTCACTGCATTTTAGCTTGGACTTCTGAAGCGCGCGAGCGCGCGCGTGCCCTCGAGGCTCAACACCGTCGGTCTGCCCGCACAGCGAGAGATGTCAAACCTTCGCCTTCCCTGCCTCGTTCCGAATGCACACACATCTTCTCGCTCGTTTGATATTTTCCACGGTTTCGCACCTTTTCATTTTTTGTTTTTTTTTTGCGCTGCCCGATGATCTCGCTCGCAGCACAAAACCCCATGCCGTGGCAGCAACAGTGGAAACCTGACAGCGAACATGCGCTCGTGACAGGCGGTACATGACCGGGCCCGGGGCCCTAACGGGGGGGAGAGGGTTTCCTCCATTTCACTGCTTCCCGGCCACGCACTGAAAGGCCCGCAGGAGTAGCTGTTCGATTGGAACTCCCACACACGTCCATCTTCCCTGGTCTCGGGCGCAAGTCACTCCAGTTTTCTCCATTGCTGCAGTGCGAGCAGAAGTCGGGAGAGAGCGAAACCCCGCGGGGGAACATTATTTGTTTCCTCTATCGGTGGCTAGAGCAATCCAGGATATCGAGATCGAGTGGCCCTCGAGTGTGCGACACGACGTTTGCTTCACTCCCCGTGATTGTGATGGATCGATAAGCGGGCTTGGGATATAGGATGTACACCACACGGTTAGACAGAGTGCGCAATTGGATGCTCGGTACGATATGGAAATGGGGGACTGGTGTGCGAAGTTGACCTCTGGGGGCAGCATCAACAACAACAGCAAAGAAAAAAAAAACGATGTTGTACGTCCAGAATGCAACGCCTGCCGAGGCCGACTTCTAAATGGAACGGAAGAACTTTGGAACGGATATTGGAGAAGCGTGTTAGGATAGATCTAGACATTCAATATACAAGAATGGCAGCGAAACCCAAATATGTTACCCGGATCTAGATAAGTCATTAAAGTAGGGCGCACCGCACCAGACGCTACAGAAGCTCGTGTAGCTTTGTCAGGTCAAAGGTTTGTGTGATCGCGGCTCAAAGACTCGTTTCCCAAAGCATACATGCAAAACCAGAGATTTAATTAAATATCTCATTGCATGCTAAAATGTCAAAAGACCACCGCGAGAGGTTTGTGGTCTCGAGTTACCAAGATCACTGTATGCATCCCGCACAAATGTTGCTGTACTGTGAGATGTTGGAGAGAGCGAGATATCAGCAGAAGCAGCGTTTACACCCGCACACGATTTAAAGTCTGAAGATGTTCCATGTTCCAAACACACCCCTACACAGCCATTTTGTGGATGCGTGTCGGGATCTGTTCTGATGATCTCCACACATCAGTGTGTGCGCCACTCTCGATAACCCGCTACCTTCGCAAGCATTCGCCGCCGCAACTAGAGCTTGTAATTGAAGTTTGCTTGCGCACCTAAGCCAGAAACCTAAGGCGTAAGAACGTTTCTCTATAAGATCGTAGTTCTCGATAAAGGGGGGTAAAAAAATGTCTGATGCGTTTTGCACGCCCGGGCGACCCTCAACACCTCATCTTGGTTGGAAAGAACAAGCGCAGCAAGAACACAGGAAGCCTTGCAGCGATCAGAATCAGAAATTGCAGGCGGTTGGGGCCCGCGCCCGCTTGAATAGTTTGACCCGCACATACTTACACTCTGCACCTACTGCGCAAAATCGAGATCGAACGTTGCTGATATATCGCGCCCGATATGTCCGGAGGATATCGGCGTATGTACTCTCCCCTACACACCACAAGTGCTTATCCGATCACGCGTAGAATTTCACTCAACGCCTCTTGGCGGCAGTCGAAAGGTGCGGACAGACCCTTACCACGAAACGAGCAGAATTCTTTCACCACCGACTTTATGCGTTTTGCAGATAGGAAGGTGTTGACAGATGTTGGGAGAGCAGTTGGCAGGAGATAGAGAGATAGAGAGAGAGAGCGCACGAGAACCGCCTACGCACAAGGCGGGAGGTATTTGGGCCTCGCATCTCTCGTTCGGCCATTGACTGCGTGGTCTAGAAATAAATTTCGAGGGAGTACCTTTATATGTTGGAGATATTGGCAAGGCTTCTACAGGCTTCTTACGTGCATCAGCGAAGGTTAATGGTGGTGGTGCCGTGTTCAACTACGCTCAAGCTGCCATAGTGCACTCCACTACCTCAACCAAAGGGTTACAAAGTTTATCCGCTATCGCCAACATTCCAGTTTCCAGAAATTATGACTCCACTCCGGTTACACGCAGAGGCACTTGTGCTCGCAAGTGTTGTGATAACTACGCCTCGTGTGCCGTTGCAGGCGAGCTTTCGCCATGTTCAGATCACATTCAAAAGCAGGAAGCCTTTATTGCCGCTCCGGAATCCGGAATGTGATCTATGCGCGCGCAAGCGAACCGCGCATGTGGACACTCCAGCAAAAGCCCCTCCAACAGTTGGTATCCCCACGGGTTCACCAAATGAGTAATGATACACTAATTTAGCCGCATAGCATAAGTGCGATTGCTTTTCCTGCCGCCCCTTCGACGCCACTCGCCAGCCAGGAGAACTTGAACTGGGCGCGCTCGCGCCACTGTGTACCAACCGTGACCGACTTCAGCGTCCAACACTCGAACACAAACGGTGGTAATCTGGGTGGGTGCACGCGCGCATTTAACTTACGAACCCCGCGCGCACATTTCTTTTACGCCTCTGGCTTGCCTGGTGTGTGCTATATACTACCTTCGTCTGCATCCAACCCGAAGTTTACCCCGAACCTCCAGGAGTCACACAAAACAGTCGACGAAACTGTCGCACACACGGGCACACCGGTAATGACGGCGCTAGATGTATGCGCACGGTGGAATAAATATAAATTAAGTGTAAACCTCCGCCACCTCTCCTTACTATCCCATCAGCAGGGGTTGGGAAAGGGGAGGAAGGATGAGGTGGAAGGAGGGGGTGTATAATGCTTGGCCCGATCATTTCCGCCACTCATATGCTCGCAATAATTACACACGGAATGGGTGTATACCACACGTTGCATCGTACGCACCACGCAAATAGCAAAATAAAAAAAGGTGAAAAATTTAAAAACAAATCTATAACTTTTAGAAAACAACATATTTAAGGTAGTATGAAATATGTAAATTTATCACACGATTGTGCCAAACAGAAACTAATGAGAGAACAATGTAGGAAGAGGTGTTTTAGTACAAAAACAAAGGACGATATGTATGAAAAAAATATAAAAAGTCAGTTTTTTTTAATGGAAATTGGTCACTGTTGGTACACATTGTTTTGCGACTCACTCAAGATTGTTCTTCCTGACTGGCTAGAGGCTGAATGGGGCATTGGGTAAAATCATCTCTGGAGACAGTTTTCTTTTTTTTGTTCGCCGTTTTCCCTTTTTTCCTTACCATTTTTGCGCTTTCTGCTAAGGGTGCATAATAGAATAAAAACAAAAAACAACTTCAGGCGGCACCCGCGCACCTTAACCCACGCACGCGCGCACAATTGATTGAGTGGCGAAAATGGCGAAGTGAAGGGATGGGGGGAAACAGTCCGAAACCGAAAGAAATATAAGATCTTGGCATGATTGCAGCGTGTGCAGCGCGCGCAAGAAGCTGGGCTGCTGCTGCTGCTGCTGTTGCTTGAAACGGTGAAGTGGACCCCCGCCGGAAGGGGGAAAGGGGATCTCAGGTGACGGCGACAACATTTACGCATTTTCCCGGCGCGCTCCCGGCGCACCGGTGAAGAGAATTTAAGGAAGGAAATGCACACCACCAGCGAGGGCGAACGAGAGCAAAGATTCATTAATTATTTTATTTATCTTGCTTGCTGTGTGAGTGCTTGGGGGGTGCGCACAGTAACGGGGCATTCGGTGCATGGTCAAAGCGCAGTTGCCTCTTAGCCACTGCTGCTACTACACATCCTGTGTGCGTCATTTGCTCGGTTTCCCAAGCCACCGACACAACAAGCGCGAGCGCTTTCTCTGCCACGGATGGGCGCAATACTGCCTCCTACGCGCTTTGTTGACCATTTTCCCGTGTGTGTGTGTGTCTGTGGAGAGCGCTGCTGTTTAACGGAAGCTAAGGCATGAAGAAAACCAACAAAAAAAAAAACAAAAGCGTAGCGATTAGCCGGAAAAGGAGCATGAAGTTGGATTATAATTTTATTGAAGAATTTTATTTTGCTTTCAAAATTTTATGCGTTTGAAGTACATTTTCTGCGTAATATGTTTTGGTGCGCATAAATGATGTTCGAGAAATTAAAAAAACACCAAACAGTACAGCTTTCCCACATACCGATCCCTTCATTGGGGAAAGAATTTCTGGAATGGTACTATCAAAATGAGGCAACAAAACACCATTAAAAGGAAACCGTTTACCGTTTTACAGCCATGACCTATCCCTCTCCACAGCAGAGAGAGAGAGGCAAAAGGAACGCACAAAACAAAACCTTCCAAAATGCAAAACAGAGAGAGAGAGAAAAGGGAAACGCGTACAGCAAGCGTGAGTACGAGCCTCATCAGCAGTTGCAACCACAGCAAGAAAAAGCCCCCAAGATCGTACGCGGAATTCCATTCCCGCGCGGATAATGAGCGTGCGTATGTGTCTTGTTCGCGGGAATTATTTATATTAAGCGATCATGCAGCCACATAAACAAATCTACCCCCTTTCTCCCATGCCCTTCTCCTTATTGACCCCCCCTCCCCCCCACTCACCCGGTCCACCAACCTTCCCCTCTTTCCTATAATGCGCTGCCCGATGCAGTGGCACATTTTGCGCATGTAGTACTGCGGCGAGGCACTTAGCATTAACCCTTCAGTGCATGGCAAAAATTAGTTGTGGGAATATATGATTTTTTTACTATAGTTACCGGATGGCTTTATACAAAAAAAAAGTCATGTTAATCAGTACAGGGCCGGAATGACCAAATTGTTTAGTAAAAGAAATAAAAAAATATACTTTTTTAATCATCAAAGGTTTTAAATTCATGTTATTAGGATGTTCAGATCAATTAGAGCTGCTACCAAAAATACATTAAATTTTAAAATAATGTGTGTAAATCTATGTCCGGATTTTTTTTTAAATGTTTATTGTTTAGACAGTTTAAACCAGAGCCTCCGCCTGACTGTTTTTGTTTCGAAAAAGGGTCATTTTTCGAAGAGAAAACTACTTTAATGGGAGACACGCATTTTTAACTATTTTTTTTTATGCTTTATTTTCAATACGTTGGCCGTACGCTGGTGTCTGGTTCGTGTAGTTTCCACCTAGTTTTCTTCTTTTTTAGATACGTGATACTTATAAACATCCTTATTTCATCTTTTCAAAGCTACAATGGATGATTATATTGTCCTCCTCGCGATCACTCGGATTATCGGTAATTATAATCGCAACGCTTCAAAAAAAAAAACGCTTGCGCAACGTTTCACTCAAAACAATAACCTTGTAATGCAACAAAAATAAAATGTAAAACAAATATTTTAAAATTATTAAAATTTCATATGACTAACTTAAAAGCTCATTTGCTGTTGAGTATTACAAAAAAAAAAAAGGTTCAGCAAAATGTAATATTATAAACAGTTTTCTTTTTTTTACAAGACACACGGGCATAGCACCAATCTGGTTCGCCGAGATTCGAACGACGCTCACTTCAAAATGAGTTATTTACAATTTAAAAACTCGATTCGACGGGAATCTGCAACCCAAAATGTGAGGGATTTCTTCTCATAAGCTCGGGCTACATGGAGCGCAAACCGAAGCGTTGTGTCAAACTCATTTTTGGGTTCGGTAGGCATAAACTTTGAGCGCAAACATGGGTTGATAGGTCTTCAAGCGCAAACATTTGTAAAAAAAAACCATACCTGTACCGAACGAAAGATGTAAGCACCGATAATTGCTGGTTTTATTCGCTTTTTAGCAAATATTTGATATTAAATCAATATTATTATTATGGAATCAAACTTTACAGGAATATAAATCAATTTAATAATAGTTCGCTTTCACAATGTCTGGATGCAACTTAACAAACAACAAATGACAGTGGTAATCCAAATGGTCATGCCATGTTGAGTAGCCATGACCGCAAGAAAACCATGTTGCATTGTCAGCGCAAACCCGAGCGCAAATATGTCGTGGCTACACGGAACTCAAAAAATTCAGTGCATTTTGCACAACGCTTAGGTTTTCGCTTGATGTTTGCGCTTCGTGTAGCCCGAGCTTTAGAATGAACACAGCTCAAAGAAACGTGAGTGACTATTGAGTGCCCGCAGCGAACGGATCTCGGCTAACGAGGTTGGTGCTGTGCCCGACAATCTGACCCAAAATTCTATTGGTATATGATCTAGAAAAAGTAAGTGTTTTGTTTTGATGTGAGATCCTAGCGCCATCTATCGTGAAATCGAAATTCACACAGAGAGGGCAGTAGTGTTGCAAATTTGTACTGAGGTGTAGTAGGTTTGACTTGGCGGTACCGAATACAGATTAGAAAAAGCTTTGTTTTGATCAAATTATTGATTATAAAATAAAAAAAAACCTACAATAAATTGTCCAAGAAAAAGACAAACTATCTTAACTTTTAAACGGACGTTTGTGTTCGTTCAGAAATTACCAAATTGGTGGATCCGTATCGAACACTTAACCTCACGACTGTTCAAACGATTAAAAAAAAAAGTTCTTAACTAATTCTCAGGGTACTCACTATAGCCGGGGTTTTTACTAACGAGCAGAAAAGAGATTTGCTAATGACTTTCTCTTTTCCAACAATTTACAAGTATTTACAAAACAAAACCTAAACCTATCTGATACATTTTTTTACCAAACTTAATGCCCTTATTTACTTAATAGCTTGTTTATGTGTTTTATTACACAAACGATTGATCATTTTATTTGTTAAAAACAAACTCAGATGCTTAACAAACAACCATCTATGTCGTTAAAGGTTAAAACATTAAAAATCCCCTTATATTTTGAACTAATTTTTGCGCGGAAGTCCCTCAAGGGTTAATATGAGTTACCAATAAGGTTTGCAAAAAACAGATAACGAAAAAAAGCTCCCACCACCAGAGCAGCCAAGCCCCGATCGAAAGGCATGCGTACCCCCGACTACCCCCCAGCCCGGCTTTGTCGCTGGTATGTCCTGGAAGGTCCCCTCCCCCTTACCAACCCGAGATCAACAGCAGTTTTTGCGCACAACGAATGGGCGCAATGAAACTGACAGAATATCCCCATAATGCAATATAATAATAGCGTAGTGATAATCTTGTAAATTACCGTTTCCCTCTCTTTCTGCATTCGTGCTGCTGCTGCTGCTGCTGCTGTTGCTGGCCCCAAAGCGTGTGTGGTGTTTGTAGTATGCGCGCGTGCACAGCAACAAACTGCGGGGATCTCGGCGAGTAGCGCGCGAGACCGTAAAAGTTCGCCCTAAAGTTACGCGCGCGAGATAGATAAAACACGCAGGCGGATGGCGTCGTGATGGTGGAAGAAACCAAAACAGCTAACACCGCGAAAGGTAACAGCAAACACGAAGTTTTTTCGTCGACGACCACAATTTGCAAACGGCCAAAACAAAAACAAAAAACGCACACGCAACAAAAGGACCCCAAAGCGGGCGCCGTCGTAGGAGCAAGAGAGCAAGACAGCGGAAGCGAGAACACTGCCACACAAACTACCGACTCCGAACACTGGATGGGATGAGTGGAGCACACAGCACAGCACAGCATCCAAATCTTGCCGATACTCGGCTGTTCTGTCCTGCGGGCGCATAAAAATCGCAACACGCAGCAACTCCCAGCCTCGGGATCGTAGAAGAGTACGCAAATCGGGGCGTTCTGTACAGTTTCGCGCGTGGTCACATCTTGGCAGGGGGTAAGAGAGGGCAGCGGTAAGGGATAGGAAGCGTGTGCATTCACGATTAGGTGGTCAATAAATTTTTGCGCGTTATCTCGCGACTGCAAAAGGCACGCGCGCAACCGTCTTTCGTTCGTACTGCGCCGCCATGGGTTTCTATGTTCGTGTAAAGTGAGGTTAAGGAGCACAAATTTTAGGTGCCACAGTTTAATCAACTACTTCTCGTTTTCTTTAAGGCAAACTTGAATGAATTGCTTCTTGGTTATGCTTATGTGAAGTTTGGTACAAGAATTTGATTGTTTAATTACATCGAAATCTCCAGAAATATAAGGATTTTGACAGCTTGGAACGAGTTTGTTTTTTTGATAGTAAATGATAGAGTTGTATTGGGGATTTTTGAAGATTGCTTTTGCGTTTAAAATCAAGATAAAAAAAAGCTCTTAAAGCTCAGGACTTTGTGGATATTCAATATAATTGTATGGGTTTTGCTTCACAAAGCATTATTGTTTGACGTTCTAATCAGAAGCAATAGTCACACGACAGGACGGGATATCAAATCATGTCCTGACCGTATCTCTGTACGCAGGACTGACTATCCAGCTACGACTAAAACTAAGTCTTCAAAGCCAGAAATGACCGGCCAAGATCTCGCAAGATTATAGAGCCAAAGCAGATTAAGAAGAAGCGTTGGATAATTCGACCATCAAACTTGTCCAGAGTACTAACAAAACATTTTTAAGCTAAATTCGTCACAAGTCTTTAGAGAGCTTCAGACATGTTGAGTAAACTTTAGGCAGCTATAGACTATAATTTTGAATTTAGACCAAGCCCTTGATGCACCTTACCGATAATTACATTTGGCGTATTTCGGAGTCCACCACAGTTACAGTGATGGATAAAAGAATATGATCGAATTGAGTATAAATGTTGGTAAATGTAAGGTAATGGCGAAGATATTGAACGAAACAATTTACTTTTATTTTATTTATTTTGAGTTTTGTTGTTTTGAAAATAAAATCTTCGTTCTCTAACGCCAAGTTCATACGAGAACTGCTGCACAAGGCATGTGCGCATAACGCCGCGTAGATAATATTCTTTCTGCATAGCTTTAACTCGGCTAGCTATTCGAGCATGGCCATGACTGTGCGTTGCTTACGGTAGGTGGTAAAAAGCATGAAATGACAGAACTATAATTGTTAGCCTTGGAATAACCTCAAAAAGAAATGTCAAACAATCATGTTAGCGATGAGAATGCTCAAGTTCTTAGTGCTTTAAATCAGAGTGGAAGTGTAGCTATAGGGATTTGAATCACTTAGTTTGAATCACACTTAGCTGTGCTGTTTAAAGAGCCATATTACTCTTCTCAAATTAAACTCACTCACTCATTCTTTTGCTTGAGTCACTTAGACCCCATCATTAGTTGATTCACAGGTGAGCGAGTGAGTTTTAAAAACGTGTACTGTGTAGTGTTGTGTGAACTGAGTAAAAGTGAATGATTGATTTAATTCTTCCCAAAAAAAAAAATTAGTTTAATAAACGCGAAGAGTTTTAACAACTCATTTACGATTCGAATCGTTTAACAACTCTTGTGCGATTCGAATCGTTTAACAACTCTTTTGAGATTTGAACTTTCAAAAGAATTTTTAAACGATTCGAATCATCCTGGCGACTAACAACTCTCAAAGACTTATTAAACGATCCGAATCGCAAAAGAGTTACTAAACGATTTGAATCGTCAAAGAGTTGTTAAACGATTCGTATCGCAAAAGAGTTGTTAAACGATTCGAATCGCTCAGGTGAAGGAGTGAGCATGAAAACATTCTTTGAAAAGAGTTGTTATCCTCATCTCTAGCACAGTGGATAATGAGAAGAGTTGCTGGATTCAACTCACTCACTCACTCTTTTTCAACGTACCACATCTATAAACACTGTCGGCAAGTTTGTTCTATTTTTGAAGATAAAACTATCAAATCATTCGCAAACATTCGGATGGTTAGGGAAAATAGATTAAATTGTTAATTAAATATTGATTATCGCAAGAGCTGTCAAAAGCGGAAACGTTTACCATACTATATAGGTTTAAGATATTTGCAAAGATCTTCATAGTAACGCTACGACGAGCAAGTGTCAAATTTCAATTCGACAGTTATCAAAAGCGTCACAACTACCGAAAACTGTTCAAGGACCAGGAAAACCAATATTAAATTGATGCAGCAAAATTATTAGGTTTAAAAGAATGTCCTTCAACTTGCTTTCGGTATGTAGCCCGATATGCGTCACCCCACGCTCCCTCCCGTGATCTACACGAAAAACGTTGGAAAAAACATGACTTGCACGCACGCCAGTACGTGACACACAGGCCCAGCATGCAGGAGGGTACGGCATAAGATATCCCCGCGCAAGCTTACTAATTTTGCCTACCGTAAGCTCTTTCACTCCCCAAACCTTCCACTTCCAACCTCGCCATCGCCCGCCATGATCTTTATACAGTGGAAAGCGAAGAAAAATGACAGTAAGCACTACTATATAGGTTTAAGATATTTGCAAAGATCTTCATAGTAACGCTACGACGAGCAAGTGTCAAATTTCAATTCGACAGTTATCAAAAGCGTCACAACTACCGAAAACTGTTCAAGGACCAGGAAAACCAATATTAAATTGATGCAGCAAAATTATTAGGTTTAAAAGAATGTCCTTCAACTTGCTTTCGGTATGTAGCCCGATATGCGTCACCCCACGCTCCCTCCCGTGATCTACACGAAAAACGTTGGAAAAAACATGACTTGCACGCACGCCAGTACGTGACACACAGGCCCAGCATGCAGGAGGGTACGGCATAAGATATCCCCGCGCAAGCTTACTAATTTTGCCTACCGTAAGCTCTTTCACTCCCCAAACCTTCCACTTCCAACCTCGCCATCGCCCGCCATGATCTTTATACAGTGGAAAGCGAAGAAAAATGACAGTAAGCACCGGACTAGAAATCTGTGCGCACCTAATTCTGAACCGATTGCGTCCGGGGGTATGAAGCGAAACGACTGCAATTGCAATTTGAAACCATATACACCCACACACACACACACACGTATCGTGCGGGTGCTAGAAGAAAATGGAGGCGAAAACGAGAGAGAGAGAGCGCGCGCACAAACTGATGGAGGAAATCGATCAGGAAACCGGCGAAGGTGGCCTGGCTGGCTGGCGCAAAAAACCAGGAAAGAGGATGAAATTAATTTCGCAACTATATCTCGTTACTGACCTACCCCTCGCCTCCCCCCCTCCCCCTTCGCCCACCCGAACTCCACAGGTTTGAAACGCAATAAAATGACTCTTCCAGAGCGTGTGTGAGAGCGCGCGCGCGCGCACCCGAGAGAAGCTGAAACGATCATTAATTTGATCACGCGTGCACGAAAACGATCAAGCTTCGGGGTTCGTGATGTGTGCGAACGAGAGGAGCACCCTGTGTGTGTGTGTTTGTGTGTGCCTGATTGGAGTGTTGCTCCTTCCTGCTTTTTCTGCTCGTTTCTACCAGGATCCAGGTGTGCCTGTGGACAGCAAATCAGAGCATTAAGCTGCGTGGACAAGACACCGCGGCGAGAAGGCCACCCCTTCCCCCCATGGAAGAAAATGTACGATTTCACAACCAAATAATTCACCACCCTCGCACCCACACACACCAGAGAGAAGAAAAACTAAAGCGGCACGATTCACGGGCGAGGAAAGTAGATATTTTAATGCGCTGGAATTAATTGTCCTTTACCATTCCGTACACGCAAACATTGGGGGTGGGGGAGTGTGATGCTTAGGCGAGAGGGGTGGAGAAACAACAACAAAATAAAAACTCACCCCACATAGACCCCACCCCCCCTTTTTTCTAAGCACCGAGAATCGGGAGCAGAACAGCTAAAGCGATCCATTAATTCGAGCAAGGACCAAAGGAAGGAAGGGATGGGTGGGTGGCAGGGAGGCAAGGCCGGTACGGGAAATCAAAAAAGGGGGGGAGAAGGGGGGGTGGTTTGGGCGCGGAGGAACCGCACGATGCAGCGTTTGTGGACGCGCACGCAATCACGCATGCACTTTTTGCCGGGGTATGCCGCGCATTTATTTAACAAATGGTCACCATAAATAAGGTGTACCACCACCACCGTCACCCATCACCCTCCCATTACATGCACACCCACAATCCACCCACCACCCCTAAACGCTCGGAAGGAGTGAGAAGTTTTGAAAAGAACAAAAATACCGAAAGCTTGTTTTGTTTACTTTAGTTTAAAGTATTTGTAAGGCAAAATTGGGGACCTTTCACCATGAGATTGTTTTGAGACACCCCTATAATAACTTCAAAGGTATAATAAATAGGGGACTTTTAACTTAAGTATGGTGTGGTTTTGGAATTGTTTTAAAAATCACCCATAAAAATTGCCTCAACTAAAATTGGAACCATTCTAACAAAGTAAAAATTCCATAGTGTGGGTCGGGATTTGAACCGATTACGGCGCGTGTACCTAGCAGTGCCTCTAACAAAGCTGCCAGATCCATGCTCTACCACCATGGCCGTTAATTCTGCTACATATTCCACTTACAGTAGGTAGCATTGTCGACAACTATTCGTCACCAACTTGTTTGTATGTGTTTTGACGTTTCTGTGTGTGTGTGTTTGTGTGTGCCTGATTGGAGTGTTGCTCCTTCCTGCTTTTTCTGCTCGTTTCTACCAGGATCCAGGTGTGCCTGTGGACAGCAAATCAGAGCTGTAAGCCCCGCGGCCACACCGCGGCGAGAAGGCCACCCCTTCCCCCCATGGAAGAAAATGTACGATTTCACAACCAAATAATTCACCACCCTCGCACCCACACACACCAGAGAGAAGAAAAACTAAAGCGGCACGATTCACGGGCGAGGAAAGTAGATATTTTAATGCGCTGGAATTAATTGTCCTTTACCATTCCGTACACGCAAACATTGGGGGTGGGGGAGTGTGATGCTTAGGCGAGAGGGGTGGAGAAACAACAACAAAATAAAAACTCACCCCACATAGACCCCACCCCCCCTTTTTTCTAAGCACCGAGAATCGGGAGCAGAACAGCTAAAGCGATCCATTAATTCGAGCAAGGACCAAAGGAAGGAAGGGATGGGTGGGTGGCAGGGAGGCAAGGCCGGTACGGGAAATCAAAAAAGGGGGGGAGAAGGGGGGGTGGTTTGGGCGCGGAGGAACCGCACGATGCAGCGTTTGTGGACGCGCACGCAATCACGCATGCACTTTTTGCCGGGGTATGCCGCGCATTTATTTAACAAATGGTCACCATAAATAAGGTGTACCACCACCACCGTCACCCATCACCCTCCCATTACATGCACACCCACAATCCACCCACCACCCCTAAACGCTCGGAAGGAGTGAGAAGTTTTGAAAAGAACAAAAATACCGAAAGCTTGTTTTGTTTACTTTAGTTTAAAGTATTTGTAAGGCAAAATTGGGGACCTTTCACCATGAGATTGTTTTGAGACACCCCTATAATAACTTCAAAGGTATAATAAATAGGGGACTTTTAACTTAAGTATGGTGTGGTTTTGGAATTGTTTTAAAAATCACCCATAAAAATTGCCTCAACTAAAATTGGAACCATTCTAACAAAGTAAAAATTCCATAGTGTGGGTCGGGATTTGAACCGATTACGGCGCGTGTACCTAGCAGTGCCTCTAACAAAGCTGCCAGATCCATGCTCTACCACCATGGCCGTTAATTCTGCTACATATTCCACTTACAGTAGGTAGCATTGTCGACAACTATTCGTCACCAACTTGTTTGTATGTGTTTTGACGTTTTGAGGCAGAAATGTTGACTAGCTCTCTATATAAATAGACGGACAAAACTAGATTTAGGGGGAGTGCGGGAGGTTTCCGTCAAAAATTTACTACAAATCGATAAAAAAAACCCCTATTTGAATCATTATGTACTATCGCACGAGATTTTAAAGTTGTCCAAATAATTTTGATAAAATTTTTTTTTATAAAAAATGTATAATTTTTGTTGCACCGAGACTTGGTGGGGGTAAAATCGACACCCTGACGGGGTAAAACCGACACCATGCGGGGTGATTACGGCACATTGTACTATAATACAGAGCAGAACAAACTTAAATGTCTGTAATTTTCTTATTTAGATTTTTTATTCTTCTTCTGTGATTTCAAAAAGCTTTTTTTTTGTTGCTTTACTTACTTTTTTGCTGTTTTCTTCTGGTTCATTTTCATTGCTTTAATGTCCTTTGAAGCTTTTGCCCTGATCAAACGTTGGTTCATGAAAAGAGCGAGGAAATTTTTGCTGCCTTTTCGGAATGACGTTTAGAGAACTTCTAGCTGTGGTAATTTCTGGTTAGGAGCAATTCTTTTTCGTATTAAATGGATGTTTAATTTTATTTTTCACAACAAGATCTAACAGTCCAACATCATTCATTGTGATCCCATAGAAGCGGCCCGCTTGATCGTCTAGATGTTGGACTAATTCTTTCCTCTGTCCTGGAGTAAATACGCAAGATTTGTGTCTGAGTTTGGCAGATGATCCATTGGAGACATATCCAATAAACGTTGTCCCTGGATAATCATATTTACTAGCTGCCTTGATATACCAAGCCATACAGCTGCTATAGCATTTTTTAACCTAGTGTTTGTAGTTGATTTTAAAGCCGCATACGATAGCATAGCCAGGGAGCTCATTTGGAATCCCGGCCAAGCTTACCAGGCTTGTACGTATGACGATGACCAACATGAAGTGCCAGGTGAAGGTGGATGGAAAACTCTCAGGGCCCTTTGCTACCACCAAGGGTCTGCGCCAGGGAAACGGGTTCGCTTGCCTCCTATTCAATCTGGCGCTACAGAGGGCCATCCGAGACTCGGAGCTGGAAACTTCGGGGACCATCTTCTATAAGTCACTCCAGATCTTGGCATACGCTGATGACATAGACATCATTGGTTTGAGGCTCTCCTATGTAGTAGAAGCTTACCAAAGGATCGAGCATGCGGCACTGAACCTCGGGTTGGAGATTAACGAGGCAAAAGCCAAAATGATGGTGGCACCACCAGCGGCCCTGTTAACAAACACTGATTTACGCAGGGCTGATGTACAGATAGGTGATTGCACCTTCGAAGTCGTCCAAAACTTCACCTATCTGGGATCAAAAGTCAGCATCGACAACAACATAGACGTTGAGTTGCGCGCAAGGGTGCTGGCTGCCAACTGGTCATACTACAGCCTGAGGAAACTTCTCCACTCAACATACCTGTCGCGACGGACGCAGCTGGGACTGTACAAAACCTTTATGGTCCCAGTACTCACATACGCCTCTGAGACATGGACTCTATCCAAAACTGACGAAACCCTCTTAGCCGCATTCGAGAGGAAGATGCTCAGAAGGATTTTTGGCCCCGTGTGTGTGGAAGGACAATGGAGGAGCCGCTACAATGACGAGCTGTATGAGCTGTACAGTGAACTCACCATCGTGCAGCGAATCAGGCTCGCCAGGCTCCGGTGGGCTGGCCATGTCATGAGAATGGCACCGGACGACCCAGCCCGTAAAGTAATTTTAGGCCGTCCACATGGACAGAGGAGGCGTGGTAGGCCCAAACTGAGATGGAGTGATGGCGTTGATGCGTCCGCCAGAACGGCCGGGATAATGGATTGGCCGGGATAATGGAAAGTAAGTTAGTTTGTCCAGCTTGACGGAGATGTTTACGGGGCATTTGAGGATAATATATACTTTCAAATTACGATACCAATGCAATGTTCACTAAATACAAAAAAGTGTTAAACTAGTTTCAAGTGGGGTGTCGATTTTACCCCGATTCTACAGGAAAGTTCTGGGAACATTTTAAAAAACTTTATATAATATGCAACCTACGTACCTTGAGACAGAACAAACAAATTATGTCTATAAAACAATATTTTATTAACACGGAAACCGCTTTCTCGTTGAAAATAAGCGTCAATTACTTAAGTTCCAGCAGTACCATTTTACATCTGCTGACTGTCAGAAGCCTATCGACCTCGGTTTGTTATTTATTTTGACGGAAGACAAATTTATCCCAGTGCAGAATGGTTCAAAATACTGAAAACAGTTAGTATAAATAAGGTGTATCACAATTTCTTTCAAAAAGACTATCAAATATTAAAACCACTTTACCCACAGTGTCGAAACCTCCCGCACTTCCCCTACTAGATGCCAAAACTTAGCTTCTAGCAGATATGTTTGGCTTGGATTGTTTTGGTTATTGTCATGAATTTCTCGAAGTGAAAACAAAACCTTTTAATAAAAGAATATCCCTTATGTGCAGGCTTATGTGCAGGCTTATGTGCTGTAATTACTTCAATCTTGAGCACAATTATTCTTGCATAATAGTTCAATTGTTAAACTGCTCCGGGATACTGGGACTGCTCGACTGTTTGACAGACGATGATTTAAAATTTACCGATTTTTAAGCTTAAGTCATCAGACCAACCAGAAAGACTTTTAAATATTATCTTTACGAACTATTTAAAGTCTCTTATTTCATTTTTAATTCATTAAAAGCGTTGTCTTTTTAAATGACAAGTATTGAACTCTTTTCTGGAGCAACCACACCCTGTATTGCGAAGCTTTCGAAAGTTGGACACAAAAAGGCGAACTTCATTTATAAAAGCGTGACCCACAAATAACCATAAAGTCCGTGCATAATCGCTTCCGAACCGTGTGTGTGTGATGTTCTAGTGGACCCCACTGATGAAGCAATTTCCACACTGCACACACCACCACAACAACATCCATCTGTTGTCGGCGGGCACAAAATCCAATCATCTCATCAATCTACGCACCACGCGAAGGAGGGTCCGGTCCCGGGGTGTGTGTGTGTGGTTGTGTGCGAACGCATTTTATCTAATCTCTTTTTCTCTGCACTCGCCGGGTTTCTTGCAATGGATGCACACCAACAACGTGTGGGAGGCGTGAGTCAGGAAGAGGAAGACAAGTACCTGTAATCTGTAATCTCACACACTAATGCGTCCGTGGTTGGCCGAATGGTGAAGCAAATCGCGACTCCTAATCCTTCCTGTACGCGGTTGCGATCTTAATAGACCACTGGGTGTACCCGGTAGGGTAGGGCAGTTGGAACGGAGATCGGGGCGTTGATCTTAAACGACATTTCAACGGCTGCTGGTTGCAATATAGGCTTGCGCACAGTACCTTCACGTTACCGGGCACCGGGCACTCTTCGGTACCGAATGTTTGTCGAAGCCTCGGTTCGAGATGGTGTTCGCTGGCCGCATATACATCTCGGCCATGGCCGTGAAAGATCTCAAGACATGCCTTATAAATTAGCTTCAGTTTGGTAGACGTGGGGGAGCGATCCCGAGCTTTCTTGCGCGAGTCTCTCACACAAAGTGCTTCGAGTGAGGCGTGCGCACAACGCAGATAGGCATCCGGACCTGCTACTGCCGGTCGAGAAAGGAAGAGGTGATATCAATCGACCCTTTGCGCACTATCTTCTCTGTTGATACTAAAACCTGTGTGCGCAATTTCCCACATTTCGCTGCTGTTGCGTTGGAGTGGACATCGAGTGGAGCCGGGCGTAGCGAAACGCGCACACAGTAAATTAGCTTAAATTACACACCATCAGCATTCAAAATGCAGTGTAACGCGCACAGAGAGAGAGAGCGAGAGATCATGACGTTTCGAGCGTTTCGGCATCTTTCAAGGTACCGACGAGACCGGGTGAGGTCCTCGCGACTGCGTGCGTGCGTATATTTCTCTTACGATTAATGATCGAGCCTATCGCCGCTGTTGCTGATTTTCCATCTTTCCATACGCTGTGGAATTCTTTCCCCTGTCCCTCACATTCCACGGGACGGCGGGACGGCATTACTATCTGCGTTGTGCGTATATTTCTCTTACGATTAATGATCGAGCCTATCGCCGCTGTTGCTGATTTTCCATCTTTCCATACGCTGTGGAATTCTTTCCCCCTGTCCCTCACATTCCACAGGACGGCGGGACGGCATTATCACCTTGCGGCACACGGTCGGAATGTCAAACGGTGTTGAAGGGATAAATGCGGTCCCGCGCACACCCTGGAGAACGGCAAAGCAAAACCATCACGAGATAGGTAGGGCGGAGAGAGAGAGCTAATGATCTCTGCCGGTCCGTGCGACTGTAACAATGTTCAACACCTTCCTTACCGGAGGATGAGGGCGAACTCGACTGGACGACTACCGTGGGGGGGGGGGGGGGGGGCAGATATCGGTGTGGGCAGGTATAGGGGAATATCTTAAGGTATCCCACACCATATATCCTCGACTATGCATCAAACGATTACGCTTCGGCACTTCGGCGCGCGCAAGAGAGAGAGAGATTGAGTGCACACGCGAAGATGGATGGGAACGTGTCACTGTTAATAGACTCGGTGAACTTCGAGAGGTTCCGGCACACGATAAATAAGAGTCATCCGACCTAGGGGGCCTCTTCCTGTGCACCGTGTTGTACAGGTTCAAGCGTCGGAAGATCAATTAGCCCTTCCCCAAGATGACGATCGTCTGTCGCAGGACGTGGCGGCAGGTAGCGAAGGGATCTAAATTAGCACCCAAATGACACTTCTCCACCGGGTGCAGTCAAGCAGCGCTCGCTTTCCCAAATGGACATCAATTCTTCCATGAACGCCCGGAGTTGTAGCCCTGCGGAAATAATTGATGTATTGCAACTTGCTCCACACACCGGGTTGCTTTCTCGCTCTCGGTAGCTAATGCATCATTAAGTCACCTGGCACAATCGACACCCGTGGCGCCAGCCAACTGCATCTTCCCAGGTGTGCCCCAGAGTGCAGGCGAAGGCTCCAACACATCATCAGTGGGCATGAGTCAGCGCGAAAGTGTAAAAGTGCAACATCGTTGCTGCACGCCCCCGCACCCTCCAACACACACGATCGGTGAGAATGTCCAATGCGTTATGGTGAAACGGGAAGAAGCGAGCATGCTGGAGCTGACATCACAAGCCACAACAAGCGGCTGGCTGCTACTCAAAACATCTCTCATCTCGGACATCACGCAGCAGGATTTTGTCGGCTCAGCGCAAATGATCTCCAGCCGTGCAACAAAAAACTCGAAGCCCGAGCGCGAGAGAAGGAGATAGTTGATGGCATGATTTCTTAGAAATCCTGTCCTGAACCTGACGGTTCGACTCCCGGCGTTCGTGTTTGCGGTGTCATCAGCAAAACAGCCGACAAACACCAACAATAAACAAAAGACGGCTCCCGTCATACCAGAACGTGACTCGGTTTGCTGTGAGAGTGGCAACGGCACGGTTGACGTTGGTGACATTCAACGGTGATCTTAATTTGCGGGAACCCTACGGAGGCTGTAGAAATACGCCACGGGTAAAGTGCGTTGTTTACGTGATCCAAAACGTGACAAACAAAACGCTCCCGTCTACTGTAGCCGGGCGTGGTTAGTCATGTGTGCCCTGTGCTTTGCCCGGCATACTTCTGCCCAGGCGGCTCATTAGCGCTGACTGTGCAACAAAAACAGATCGATTGAGATTGTGCAGATGAACCGAGGCAGTCTTCTTTGTAGGACCCAGCCTTACTGCTAGCTAGACCAAATGTATCCTCTGGAGACGTTCTCTTGACAGTGGTACCAAACTATGTCTCAGTCAAATCGGTCCTCTACCAAGCACCGGTGAAGATGTCCAGAATATCCCGAGGCACTTCATTCCCCCGCTAGCACACGAAACGTGTATCTCCAAGCCCGAAAAAATGTCCCCCCGAAAAACTGTCGTAACGCAGATATTGCGCCAAAAAACCCTGTTGCCAAATGTAACTGCGCGTTAGTTGAAGCCACACCAGCGATCTCCCCTAAAGGCGGGAAGAGACTCGGCGATTATATTTAGGTACACGTGCGGTGCGCATCTTTGCATGTCCGATCGATGATCGAAAGGAAAACGGAGCGGTACTGTTGCCAAAACCAAAACAAGGTGTACGCGCCTAACGCCCGTAGGACACACACACACAGCGGGGACGCAATGGTAATGGGTAGTTGTCGCTGTAGCCGAATGTTCTCGAATTTCGGAACACCAAAAGCGTAATCTTGTGTCGCTAAGCGTGGATGAGCATCTTCCACCTACGGCTAACGACAACAGTGCTCACACCGTTGCTGACGGATGAAGGGCTCGCTTACATTACGTGTGTCCTATTTTTGTGTAAAATCCTTTTCCCTTTGTGTTGACGATGGCCCTTGGTTTGCCGCGCTCATCAACCCTCTTTGCAATAGTCTTCCCGTACCTGAAGCGATGGAGCATCTCACGCGCCCCAAGCGTGAACTTGAAGCTCGCACTAACTCACCCACCTCTCCATCCTCCTTTCACCACTCTTCCTCCAACAGCTTCTCACCGCGTCTCCAAGATAAGTGATGCAGGGATGAGAATAGACCGGCGCGCACACAAGGGAAGCAAAAGAGCAGCGGACATAAAATTAGATGTAAAATCATTCCCCCAATGCACCCGAATGTTCCCAAATCACACAATCGGACGGTGTGGAAGAGCGAGAGAGAGAGAGAGTCCCTAATTGAAGGTTGACGTTCCCTTCCAAATACTCTTTCCACCTAGCCTAGTCCCTCTCTTTAACCCCTACTTCAACCCTGCTGCTGCTGTGACCGAATACTACGATAATTAGTGTAGTAGTGGATGTTTGTGCGACAAGCGAGAGATGCTGCACTAGATAGGATGCATACGAGAGACAGCGACAGTACGAAGGCCACTTGTCCAACTGCCAAATTTGGCGTCGACGGAACAAGCAACGAAAAACCAGCCTTCGGGTGCCAACAGACCCAAATCCCGAGAAAACCGATTTTTCGTTTGGTAGCCAAAAAGGGAAAACGCCACCTCGCATCCCGGAGAGGACCCCCCGTTCTCGGGTAATGTTATATTAAAAACGCAAATCCCTGTTTTTTGCGCGTTTGGCGCACGAGCGAATGCGTGTGTGTGTGTGTGTGTGTGTGTGTGTGTGTGTGGTTGCGCTGCGGAACACTTTCTTTATCTTTAACCCAACTGCGACTTTTAAGCGATTAGAAGTTATCCTAAGCTCACTTTCTCCTGTAGCTTTTCTCTGACTTTTCGTACAAAGTCTAGCGGGACTTTTATGTATTTTACAAAACCTACACATAATATTTGTACAACAAAATTCATTATCTTTTTTGTTTTTTAAATTATTTGTTAGCATTTTCCCAACCTTCTTAGGTGTTTTTCTTACCGCAACGGTTTCCTACCCGTAAATAAACGCATTACAGGGTTTTACAGACCATTTTTAACACACTAGAACAATTTACTATCTTCTTCTTCTTTTTCTTCTTCTTTCTTGGCCTAACGACCTCTCAGGTCATGCCTGCCATTTATCGCTTACTAGACTTATTGTTGCCGCATAAGTTGGATAGTCAGTTCTCACTATGGGGGAACGGCCTTGACTTGAACCCCGGTCCTGCCGTGTGAAGACCGGCGCCGCTGTCGCATCTACTACCGGGCCGCCCCAACAATCTACTGTCAGACATTTTAACTGGTTTTTGCATTTGGAATTACGCATCAGTTTTGCAACTCTCCACACAAAAAATAATGCAGGGTTTTGTACCAATTTTGAATGTCTACAACAATTTTCATTTGTGCAAAGGATTATTTCAACAACCCGATGGACAATTCGTGTCGTAAAATATTGAAGAAGTCGTTAAAGGATGTATGAGATGCCGTCAACAAATAAAAGTGTGCTGTAAAATTCTGATTAGAGGGGTTTTTTTTAATGAAATCAATCAAAAAAGAGATGATCATTATTGGTATTAACAAAAACATCCCTATAAAACGATTTTATGCCAATCAAAATAGCCTCCTAAACCTTAACACTGCTGAACCTTCCCAACCAACGTCTTGTATTTCGAACGGACAAAGTTACGGTAGTTCTAGTGTCAAATGACCTAAATATTTTATATCCGAACATCTGTAGATCATCACAAATAATTTCTTTTAAAAATGTGATGCTAAATCGATATACAAACAGCTGAATCTGGATCATTAGTGTTGCTATCCGATATGTCCTTTACTTAGGAACACGAAAAATAGTTATTTGCATCACAAACTGGGAGGAAAAAAACACTAAACCTGTATCTATGCTTACAAATTAGAAGCAAATTACAACAAATAACCTCAAACTTATTGTGTCTTGTGACATTTCTTTGCTTTTTATTTAACATGACGGTTGGGCGTGGCTTTTTTTTATTTTGATTATGATTAAGCATTGACAATACTTCATCTTCTCTTTCTTTGGCCCTACACCGTTGAGAGGCTTTGGTCTGCCATTACTAGCTATTGTTGACTTCGTTTATCCGTAACTAGTCAACCCTGCCTACAGCTAAGACAATCAGGATCTCGTTTCTGCCACGTGACGACCGCGGCAACGCTACCGATTTAGACAACACTTATGGTTGGAGGACTTTTTTGCTTCCTTTGGGATTGCATAAACATTGAATACTGTAAAAAAAAACTGTTTGAATTTGGCATGACAGTTTGGCAAATATCACTAGATAAAGCCATCCATCAACCGAAATGAACATGTTTCTCTTACGATTTTAAAATAAGCTGTAAAACCCTGCAATATTTTTTTTTCGCAAAAGCTTTGTATTTCGGTGTATTAAATTGCAATCATTAGACTGTCAAACTGAAGGCAATAATAATGTATTTTTTGTTTTCAATATTCCAATTTTAAAGATTGTTTATATAAATATAGTTTTAAAACTATTGTCAACAAAATGGGTGACTGAGGTACTAAACCGGATACTGATTTTTCGTTATTTATATTAACCTTTAAGTGGGAATCAATTTAAGTACCAAACCCTCGTATCTCCCAACCCCTCCCCCCCCCCCCCCCCCTCCCCCCCTCTCTCAACCCCCGTTTCCCCCCACCCCCCCCCCCCCCCCCACTCTCCCTTTTTCATCCCCTTTCATAGTAACAATTAACACACGCGCTGTATGTGTGTGTGTAGAAGGCAATCAGAAGACGGCTATCTTTCGATCGTGTTGCGTTGCTTTCGTTGCCCAGATCACGTTCCTGCCCGTGCCGAAGTGGGTGTTCACTTCAAAGCAGAAGCGCACAAGAAGCAAGCACAAATCAGGTGACACGACTAATAAGGTGACAAAAAAAACAAGCTACCAAGCTCTCTTAGACTTGGAAAATTGAGCGATTGGTACGAGCAAATGGGCAAATATCTGCCGATCGATCGGAGTGCCGAACAAACCCCTTATAAATTTCGCATCGTTAAAGAATGGAGCAGGTGTGTGTGGGTGTGTGTGATGAAAAAAAAGCTTTTCCGTATTTTCCAAACCGAAAGAAAAGCGACCCGGAAAAGCAACTGTAAATGTGTATTTTTTTTTTTATTGGTTTGCTGCTATTTCACTTGTTTTCTTCGGCTGTTTTGCATCCTCTTTACCCTCCCGATTTGCTTTGTGACACATACACATCCTCTCCCCCCCCCCTCGTTGCAAAATTCCGTCACACCTTCTCTCTCTCTCTCTCTCTCTCGACCGGTGTGTATGTACCACCTATTTTCGATATCGATCGTTAACCTGTCGCCCTTATTATCGGGGCCAAAAACACATTTTATACACGCGGTGGTGGTGGTGGTGGCCCGTGTTCCACCTAGAAAATGCATTCGTATGAAAAGGGTGTCAAACATTCAACCCTTTCCCGCTTTCCTCACCCACCGTCATTCACTCCTCTCTCTCTCTCTCGCTGGTCTGGTTGGAATAAATCAGGCTAATAAATGCATTCGAGAGAAACGCAATCATAATACGCGATGACATCCTTTACTCTCCCTCTCTCTTTCGTTCTCTCTTAATCTTCTCTCTTTCCCCAACCCCCACCCTACACTGTACGACAATTCTGAAACGTACCAGGCGGCTCCATCGAAGCATTTTGCCTGTTTTTTTTTTGTGTGTTCTTCCGTTTATTGTAAGTAAGTAAACATTTTGGTTTCCGTTCAAAAAAAAAAAAAACAAAAAAACTATTTGAACTCGTCTGCTGATGCATTCGGGAGGGTAAAGAGGATGCAAAACAGCCGAAGAAAACAAGTGAAATAGCAGCAAACCAATAAAAAAAAAAATACACATTTACAGTTGCTTTTCCGGGTCGCTTTTCTTTCGGTTTGGAAAATACGGAAAAGCTTTTTTTTCATCACACACACCCACACACACCTGCTCCATTCTTTAACGCATCAATTAGGGATTTTGAACAGCCGGAAACAGGAGACAGAAATAGCAACAAAAACCAAGAACCAATTTCTAGATCTGTTTATCTGTGTGTTTATAGTGAGCTTAAGGACATTTGTGGGGGTGAAAAAATTAAAGGGATGCAACAAACAAACCAAAAACTACTATTTTTTCCATTCTTTCTTAACGAATTCTCCCTCTAGTAATGAATAAATCTTCGATTTCCTTTCTCTCTCTCTCTCCCTTTCGCTCTCACTCAACTAAACTCAATTTTATACTAGCGGCGAAAATCAATCGTGACAAAACCACACCACATATGGCCAGTGGAATGGGTTGGAAAATGCCCGGTACACGATACACAATGTCAATTGATTTTCCGTCGGCGTTTTCCCCCCTCGCTTTAACCCAAACCAGACTGAGCACACTCATCTACTCTGCGCGCACACACACACACGCACGCATTCGATTTACGCAACCGATTGATATGGCCCCGTGTGAATAAACACAAGCCGTCCACTGTGTGTTTCCCACTTTATTTGTCCAACCGACCGGACCTTACCGGACTGTGTCTGGCCCTACACCTCTAAGGCCGGGTTTTGCATTATGCATCAGCAGACGAGTACAAATTATTTTTTTGTTTTTTTTTTTGGACGGAAACCAAAATGTTTACTTACTTACAATAAACGGAAGAACACACAAAAAAAAAACAGGCAAAATGCTTCGATGGAGCCGCCTGGTACGTTTCAGAATTGTCGTACAGTGTAGGGTGGGGTTGTGAACGTACCTGTAGAGAAAAAAAAGACAGAAAAACGGTTTACATTAGTTAGGGTTATGATAAGAAATGTTTTAGTTTTTGTTATAAAAAAATTTTCCTTTAAAAAAATATTTCAACTATTTAAGTTTTGTTTTTTGTAACAAATTCTCTTTTCTTTTATATCTTCTTTCTTGGCTTAACGACCTCTTAGGTTATGCCTGCCATTTCTGGCTTACCAGACTTATTGTTTACCGCATAGTTGGATAGTCAGTCCACACTATGGGGGAACGGCCCAGATGAGACTTGAACCCCGGTCCTGCCATGTGAAGACCGGCGCCGCTGTCGCATCTACCACCGGGCCCACTTTTTCTTTTATATATTTAATACGATTTTCTCATTTTGTGTCACAAAAATGTAAGTTAAAATTGTATGAAATTTTATTGTACATAACTTGTACCAGGCCACATACGCCCGAATGCGTATCGATTTTATTCCGAAAAATAAGTTCCGTCACTGTGTACAACCTTTTCCAATCTTTTTGCGGGTAGATGGTGGATTCCTTCATAAAATAAGAAATCCGGTATGGACCGCAATCCATGTTTCGGTCCAATTTTATAAGTTCGGCGCAATTCTGAAAGTGCTGCGCGGTCAAGCCATGCTCCATCGACCGGAGCAGATGGTATAGACGGCGCAATATCTGGGCTATATATGGCGGGTGGCGGTAAAACATCCCATTTTAGTGTCTGGCAGGTAAGTGCGGACAGGTGCCGATTTTGTCATGCCTGGGGTCGTGTACTGGGGGCCTTTTGTCCTTCAATGTGCAACTAAAAACGCACAGGTTGTCGACGTTAAACGTCATACCCGTGATGGTTTCCGTTTGGTTCCAGCACTTCGTGGTACACGACACCGAAGCTGGTCCCACCAACTGCACCAAATGAGCGTTCCTCGTCTTCCATACTAAAAAAGGCCACTTGTAAACCGTTGAAACTAGCTCTGGCACGTTCTTACGCGATAAAGCGTGAGCGCCATGGTATTCCCTCATTATACGATGGGTCTCGGTGGACGAAGTTTTCACAATCACAAAGCAAATGAAGGAGAACTTCCCCGCAAAAACATTTTTTCTCGGCCATTCATTTTACAACCAAGCGGAAAATACTTTGTTTACTAATTTGATGA
Organism: Anopheles maculatus; assembly: GCA_002091835.1. Classification (NCBI taxonomy): domain Eukaryota; kingdom Metazoa; phylum Arthropoda; class Insecta; order Diptera; family Culicidae; genus Anopheles; species Anopheles maculatus. The sequence goes on from KZ062854.1 coordinate 72,766, forward strand.
AATGGCAGCTAGGGGCAAACATACCCGGAAGATGACACTTTAAAATAACAGTGTTGCCAGATTTTACTAAAGTAAAAATTTTAAGTAAACAACGCATATATCAAAACCGTCAAAACTTATTTATACACCTGATATTATATTTTATATGGTTAAATACTTCAAATTTTAAGTCTTCTTGTCCACAAATGCCTTCTATATTGCAATTCTTCTTTTATAGTTGGATTTCTGCCGTGACGCTCACCTCTCCAGGAAAGTTCTAGGACGGATGCTAGCGGTCCCATAAAATTCTAACTCAACAAACACACGTACCGGTGCTACCTTGTAAAAATAAACGGAAGGTAACAATATTGAAATAACATTCTGGAAGAGTGGTGGGTGGTAGAAGGGGAGGTTCACATCATCTTCCCAGGGGAAGGGGGGGGAGGGGATGGGTGACAACCGATCGTGTAATTGCTGTCTGTCTGTGTGTGTTTGTCCAGTTGAATGCGTGCTAAATGCATGCACGTTGCATCTGTCGCTCTCGCTGGTCGAATGGAGCGGCGAAACGGCGCTGCGTGACAACCAAACACCGTGAGGAAGGTAGGGAGGGATGGAGGAAGGAAAGGGGGAGAGGGGGCAATGGCGAAGGGCATTCGAGAGGGCGCGAAAATGCAGCGCAAGGCGTTTGTGCTCCGGCGGTGTTGGATGTGCCTGATGATGATGATGATCACGGAGAGCGCGCTAGATGAGATGACAAGATAACACCGGGGCCCGTAACAACGTTGATGATGCTGATCGATGATAAGCCAATGGACTCTCTCTCGTCCATCCCTCTCTTGTCCACCCCCTCAAAACCATGGTGAAACGAACACGAGGAATGTATGCGAAGCGAAAAAAAAATCGGCGAAAGAAGAGCTCTTTCTCATTTTTGCAATTAGACAAACAAACTAAACTAAACCTAATCAAACATAGCAACCAAAAGCAAAAGACACCCGCTGGCAAGGGTGCTGGGTGAGTGGCGGCCCCTTACACAAGTGTGCAAAGCACCAAAACAAACAAACTGACGAATAGTGTAGACTGTGCTTAAATGTTTCTTTCGCAAAAAATTCGAATTTCTTGTTCTGGAGTTTAATGTTTAGCAAAATTTTGAAAGAAAGCGCACACTCATGAGTTCCCCGGGACCCATGGTCCAGAGTGGTGTACCTTGGCCTTCCCTTAGAAAAGCGCACCACTCAACAAAACTACAATTGCGTACAGCGAGTAGACGATTGGAATTGACAATTAGACGATGCTCGGTCCCATCAACGTCTTCCTCGCACGGTTTGTCTAAGAATTGGTGGTGAGCGAATTGCGTCGGATGCATCACCACCTCTCTTCCCTTCCTCCCCCTTCCGCCCACCCACCTCGCTCCATTTTCTTCCCGTCAAACACGCGCAGATCGTGACCAATGCAACCTTGGCGAGCGTAGAAGATGATTCGCGTAAGGGCTCATCACCAGACGCTGTGTGTGTGTGTGGGATGACGGATGAGATGCTGTGGTTAGGGGGTGGGGGGTAACTCACCTCCCGTCACGCCGTGACCAGAAGCTGATGTTTTGATTTTTTAAGTTTAAAAATCGACCCTCCGATCGTTTGTAGTTTTGGTAAGCGTAGACGATTTGGTTCTTCTTGCAGGCACACACCAGAACACACCGGTTGATTTTGTTGTGTTTAACTCACACACCCCCACACAACTTATAGACAAACATGGTAACAATTGCTTCCTTATTAACTAACACTTTTAGCTTGCAGTAAAGCCGTTGTGAGCCTCTTTCAATATCTTAACTTCAAATCACAGCTTGTCTTTTCTAAAACAAATAATCACAACAAATTGCACTCAGAGATCCACAAGCTCACGCACACACACACACACATACACACACTCCATTCTAAATCCATTTTCCTTTTCCCCGGTTCCATACGGAAACAATCACCGGAGAGAGACAGAGAGAGTGCACTGACACAAAACAATTCGCCTCCCCCCTGCAGCAAACAATAAAACCGGAAAGCAAAAATGCAGCAAACACTGCCAACGCTACCGTACCCGCACACTGTGTGTCAACCGGTTTCGGAAGATGCACAAGGCTGCGAAAATTGCGCAAACCCGATCGCGGAAAACGATCGTTCGCGCACGCTCGCTTCGCACACACATGTGTGGTCGCCCCGTCGTGGCTCGTGCAACCACACATGTAGACGAAGACGCATCTCGACTACGGCCAATGCCAAGGCCAAGTGTGATGCATCGGGGCGTGTGTGTGTGTGTGTGTGTGTTTCGTGATCGAAAATTTTATTTTCGCTTTTGTGTCACACACTCGGTTGGTTGAGAAGAAAGAACGGTGCACCGGCTTTCAAAACAGCTGTAGAAAGTGAGTAACGAAACGTAGAAACAGACGCAGCGTAGAGCCCTCCCCAAAAAATGAAACCGAACCCCAGATAAACAGCGTGCCGAAATAGAATGCAAATGAAAGCAAAAGCGGCTGACAGTTTGAAGATGGGCCGCGAACACACCTTCACTAAAGTTAAGCACCAGGTTGACAGCTTTCAAAAAGGTATTCGAACCACTCAGTAGAATGTTTTAAAAAGGATAGTTAAGTATTGGCACGGCTCGTTGTGGAACTTTGCAATCATATAGTGGAATGTTGCATTCACTGAGGGAAGCGTCTACAGCGCGACTGTGTAATTTTGGTGAAAAGAAATTGTAATTAAAATATCTTTTCCGACTAATAAAACGTTAAACAAGGTTCGAATGTGAATGATACGGCGTGCTGATGTAAACAAACTATTGGGTGACGTTCTGTAATTTGTCAGTTTAACACGGAACGATCCAACACTTGGTAGAAATTCCACCCGATTGTAAAATTCCACAACCGAGTAGCCGCAATTTAACCTCAATTTAATCTTCTTCTCTGGCTCTACAACCTCTGTAGGTCTTGGCCTGCTAGCTATTGCTAGCTTTCTGTGACTTAATTATACCCGTTGCTGGATAGTCAGTCCTGCGTACGGGGATAAGATTCGGGGATAATGTGAAGCTCCCTTGAAGAGATCCATTTATTATCATTTGAACAGTACAGCAATGTCGATTGGAGCATATTTTGTTTCAAATTACTAAGGGACAATCTCTGAGGCTGAGCGGCCCGGTGGTGTATCACACGGCAGGACCGGGATTCGAATACCGGCGGACCGCATCCCCGTACGCAAGGACTGACTATTCAGCGAAGGTTAAAAAACAAGTCATAGAAAGCTAGAAATAGCAGGCCAAGACCTACAGAGGTTGTAGCGCCAGTGAAGAAGAAGAATCTCTAAGGATTCGGCCTTCAATTTATGGCTTTCTTGGCGTCATCTTCCCCATCTGGATAGTCTGGTTATTAAGTCTCTTACAAGTAGAGAGCTTTTTAAGTTGGGATATTTAGACATTTTGACACAATCAAACAAATTCTTTCTCGAGATTTCATACTTTAAAATAGGCCGCTTTTGAGTAGGTAATTTCTTCACCAAAGCGAAACAGAAGCATTCAGTGTAGATTTTATGGGTCCTTAGGATATGTTGGAGAAATTTCAACGACCCATGATGTCGAAATGGCCGAACCCTGGGCACGTTTCGCACAATGTAAAGAGTCTATCTGTATTCTATAGCTGTTCTCATCATCATAATAATCCTAATACAAAATTGCTATCTTCCATCAAAAATGGTGACGCGAACTTACAGAAGTTACTGGATATCGGAAGTTGGAAAAAAAATTCGAAGGAGCCCTATAGCGTGTGTTTGGTGATAAATCTCTCTAGTTTTGATCAGCTTTTTGTTCGGTTTCATCCCCTCCAAATGCCTGATCAATGCGATCGCCATGAGAATAAGATCACCTCCATTTTGTGACAACTTCAAAGTGAGGTTATGGTGTAGATTTTCAACGAATCAATCTATTCATTTTGAGATAATTATTAGTTGCGTGCCCAAACTGAAAGGCGTCAGTTGCAAAAGCATCACTTTAAAGAACTTCTATTGATGTCTATTGGTCTAAAACTTTAGGCTCTCAAGAATATTCTTCATCGGGTTTCTGTTGAGAAGAGTCTCATCTTCTGTGGGAAGTTGACCTTCTTCTTCTTTCTTGGCTTAACGACCTCTTAGATCATGCCTGCCATTTCTGGCTTACCAGACTTATTGTTACCGCACAGTCCCAGTCAGTCCCTCACTATGGGGGAACGACCCAGATGAGACTTGAACCCCGGTCCTGCCGGGTAAAGACCGGCGCCGCTGTCGCATCTACCACCGGGCCACCCGGTGTGAAGTTGTTATGGAGTCCGACTCTGGCCACTCAGATCACGCATACATTGCACTAACGGAGGCATCTGGGGCTCGCTGAGGGGCAATTTTTGAAGATATTTGCATCAGTTTTGATAGTTGTAAAACGAAAATTGAGCTCATTGAAACTTACGCAAATATATTGGAGGAGAATTACTTAGTGCAGTCTTAAAGTTGGGGCGGCCCGGTGGTGTATACGATAGCGGCGCCGGTCTTCACACGGCAGGACCGGGGTTCGAATCCCGGCGGACCGCCTCCCCGTACGCAGGACTGACTATCCAGCTACGGGTAAAACTTAGTCACAGAAAGCTAGCAATAGCTGGCAGGCCAAGACCTCTCGAGGTTGTAGTGCCAAGGAAGAAGAAGAAGAAGAAGTCTTAAAGTTGTGTCCATCACTGTATACACACATGCATTGAATAAAGTAAATAAAAGCAAGAAAGAAAAGCTGCGTACGCTAAAGAATCCCAACCGCATCAACGGTGCATCACACGCCGCCCATCACCGACTAAGAAGAACGGGTCAGGAATGCGAGCAATGCCGTTCCTACCATTCCAGTGCGCTTGATCGTGAACTGTCATCCAATCAACGCATACATACAAACAGACGAGCTGGTTAAACACACTCATCCGCCGCATCATGATTCATAGTGTGTGACAGGGCGCACAACAAATCCGATTGCCAAAACTGAAAATAAACTCCTGCTTTTGCTCCCAAAGGATTGTAGTCGTGTGTCTTGGGAATCAGTATTTTGCAACGCTTGCATAACAAAGGGCAAAACGCGTTTGTGTTGTGCGAGCTAAGATACTGCACTCACCTGACACATCCTGGAGCGTGAGTGAACGGCAGACAGAGAGAGAGAGAGACGAGATGTCCGGACGATTCCGAAACTGTGCCCCCAATCTAACGCACACTTGTGTTTCGTTCGCCCACGCACGCGTGGCACCCGACCAGAGCGCAAGATGACGCTTGTCAAAGTGACATTAGCTAATTGGTTTGTTGATCTCACACTCGCTAATCGCCTACGCGTGGACACCATCATATCACACCAAAATCCCCCGGTTGAGAGTACGTTCGACGATCACTTCTTACAAAATTCTGACAGCTCCCGCTCACTCTCTCTTTCTCTCGGCAGACATAACACAACAAAAGAACAAAACAAAGCTCAGCTTGAATTCTCTCCAACAGCATCATGCGTTTTTTTTGTTTCGTTACATAGCGACACACGACTTATTAAGTAGTCGCTTATGTGACACAGACGAATGAACAATCACAATTGCATCTCTGTCACCTTCCCGCCTCCACTTCTTCAACAACCGCATCAGCTCGGAACACATGACTCGAGTCAGCTTCAATAAATCTACATTCAAAATAACAAAAAGAGAGGATGCGATGTGTGTGCCTTTACATCGGCATCCAAACCACACCATACAACATACGCTTACGTAAAAACTGCATCACAAAAACCAATGTCAACGAAGTGGGGGGGAAGCGATCGCGAACAACGGAAGGAAACGACCCAAAATCTGAAAACGCATGCGGCGTCGCGCGCATGGCGTGGCGTTCAATGTCAAGGTCGCGCAAACCGGGTACTTTGGTAGGGGGGTCGAGAGTATGGGAAGGAGTAGTAGGTTAGTGGAGGTGTTGAAATCACTCTCTCTCTCCCTCTCTCTCTCTCTCTCGCTCGTACTCTTCTCTCTTCTCTCACCCATACGCATACAAGCTCGGTTTATTTGTTCAGCCGAGCTGTTTCGCGTTCTCTTTCTATCACGCACACACAAAGATAAAGCTGTGTGTAAGTCACGCTCTCTCGCTCTGTTACGCGTTACAGCACTCTCCGGTGTGACATTGGTAATGCGGGATGATGGTGGCGTCTGCTCGTTCGTATGATTAAATGATCGGCAAAACAAAACAAAAAAAAACGGAAGGTGTTGGTACTGCACGTTGCACAAGCAGCAGGAAGCTTCCCCTTCTTCCGTCTCCCCACCCAGCCCCCTCCCTCCCTCCCCGTACACACTCACGCACATGTCCACCGCGTGCGTGTGTGTCAACGCGTCGGTAAGCGCATATTGCGCTGCAGCGCGAAGCATCGATCGTGACCGGCTGCGTTTTCCTGCGTCACACACACACACACTCACTCTTTCCACCACGAACACCAAACACCCCTTTTCCCTTGCGCTCCCGTACGTACACAACACATGTGCGAATGTGTATTTGATACGCGGTCGTGTGCAATGTTTGATTTTTGTGCATTCTGTACTTACACACTTAAGGAATAACAAAGTAGCGAGAAAGAGAAAGAGAGTGTGTGAAGGAAGGTATATATAAATACGTACGAACGAGAGCGAGAGTAGGATGCGTGTAATGAGGAGGTGCGCAAACACGTATGGGTGTGTGTGTGTGTGTGTATCGTTTTTTCTTTCGATTTTGTTCGCCAATGTGTCACCTCCAAATTTGTTAATTATATTATTATGCGATTTTTCACTCGTCCCCCGTTTTCTTCTTGTGCTTCGTGTTTGATTTCCGTTATTGACACACACGCACGCACACACATGAAAAACCAATGAATTAATCTTGCGCAACCCTGCGTTCCCGGCTTTATTAACTAACGATTTGAATGAAATAAATGTAATAATTCAACGTAAAGATCCTTTGCTTGGTGGCACACAGACAAGGATGAGTTTTGCATACTAATAAAACCTATTTTGGTACCATTTTTTGAGCTCGGAAGTCTCGGAACAGAGACGCTTCACAGGGTAAAGGATGTTTCTTTCGCCAATAAAAGCGCTCGTCAGCGTGTGTGGGCGTTTATATTTAGCCTGGTTCAGAGATTTGCTGCAGGTGTGTGTGTGTGTGTGTGTGACCACCTGATGCGTTTGTGGTGTGTTCTTACCGATCTGGAAAATGACAGCTATATATTGGCCACAACTGACGAGAGGAAGCACCCAGAAGCGCTTTTGATGGGTGAAAAAGTTTTTGGACAGTTGCAGAGCATCGAGATTCGAACATCAACCGGTCCCCCTTATGTGTTAACCCCGCACACGACAGTATCGCGCTCTTATCATTGATGCCGAGAACGCCACTGTTCTGATCGGCCGTTGATAAGCGACCAGTATCTTCCCTTCCTCGATAGACCTTCGTTTTGCATAGATTCAGGCGCATTAATTAATTTTATTTTTTTTAAATCGCTTCGAAATCACATCACACGTTAAGTGAATGTAACACACCCAACATAAGTCGTAATGAGATGCAACACACGGGCACAACGCACCTGCGCTATCCAAGCGCATACACGCACGGACACTAATTATATTGCCGGAAGGAAAATAGAGAGAGAGAGAGAGAGAGAGAGAGAGAGAGAGAGAGAGAGAGAGAGAGAGAGAGAGAGAGAGAGAGAGAGAGAGAGAGAGAGAGAGAGAGAGAGAGAGAGAGAGAGAGAGAGAGAGAGAGAGAGAGAGAGAGAGAGAGAGAGAGAGAGAGAGAGAGAGAGAGAGAGAGGCAAACGGCAGGAACATGCAACAACCAACCAAAAAAAAAAGTTGAAAGCGCCACGCAATGATGACGGTTAGAAGGTGAAGAAGGCGCTGAAAAAAGAAACAGCAAAAAGCGGACTGCATTTATAACATTCTTCTCTTTTTTTTGTGTCCCGTACATACGGAAAAGCGGAATAAATGACGAGAAACAGTGCAACAAAAATCAGCAGATGATGGTGAAGTGTGTGTGTGCGAGAGACACTCCAAATTTGTAACGATGCATCTCCCCCGGAGTGGTCGGCGCACGCCCACTTTGAAGAAACGCTTTGAAGCGCGGCCTTGGGCACAAACACACCCCAAAAAAAAAAAGAAGAATTGGTAAGGATCAAAAAGCTGCTGTGCTGTGCAGTTCTGCATTTTTGTGTGTTCCACGACGTTTCTTCGTGTTGCTTTTGTTTTTGTCTTTCCCCCCCTCCCGTTTGAATAAGGAAACGAAACAAGCAGTAAAAGCAAATCTGTGTCAGTATGTTTGCAGGCTTAAAATATCTTCCACGCCGGTTCGAAGCACCAGACGTTCTCGCTTAATGCGGTGCGGTTTTTTTGTTTCGTCTGTAGTTATCCGGCATCTGCTGGGTCGCAGACGCAGCCGCCTATAGCAGGGCCAAATTCGAACAACTTCCAGGTTTATGCGCCCGTATGCAAACAGGTTTGTGGCGAATGTTGCAGCACAGGGATTGCATATGACTTTCACATTCGATGCGCGCCACACATTATTGCGTGAGTTCGGGGATGAGTAATGCCTTCCCTTATGCGCACACACACACACACACAGAGCTCCAAGAGGCGTGCGTGCGTATTAGGTAGACAGGAACAAGAAAACAAGCAAAAGAAGCTCGGCTACCCCAACAACAACACTCTCCGAAAACGTTAACTCCAAAGCGGCGAAATGAGGAAGTCACACTGCCGGAACGCATTCTAATTAGCCAAAGTTGAAGCTCGGATATCTCCGGGGGGGAGGGAGGGTAAGGAAGGATGGCTAGAGGGTCGGGGGAGGGACCGAAAACAAGGGGGTAAGCAGGCTAATATGCACACGCAACGTATGGCAAAGATGCACGCGTGCCGTAATTGCACGCAAAGCGACAAACCACTTCAAACGGGGTAAGAAGAAATATGGAAGTTGACCACCAGCTTACACACACTCTCTCTCTCTCTCTTTCTCTCTTGAACGTTTCACGTTTTTGGTTGAAGTTTTGATGTTGCGTGAGGCATACACACCGTTTGCCCTGAAGGAGGGCATGGAAGGAAATGCACCGATTGCATACCAACATGTCGCGACGATTCCTCTCACCTGCATTACGCCGTATGCAGGAACATCTCCCCCTCGCGTTCGTGTAGCCAGCGGCGTCTTGTGCGTGTTCTCGTGCGTACCCGAATTAATGGCGTCTCTCACAGAAGGAAACGCATTGGTTCGTGACCCTTATTAGGCAGTCTTGTGGTGCGTTGCTTCCCAGCCCAGTACCCTCGACTGGGCCCCCCTTCGTGGCTATTTGTCAAGTGCACACCCACACCGCAAGCAGTAGCGGCGCACCAGAAAGGTGCTCCCAAAGTGGAAGAGATTGGAAGATGCGATGCACACCACCGTTGGGGAAGATATTGGGAGTTCTGATAAAATTCGCAAATACTGCCCAGAAGCTTCAGACGAGACATGGATTTCTTGGAAAGATGTCTAATTCCAGCAAAGGTCATCCCCTTCTACAAGCTCCAAGATCTTGGACATCGCAATATTTTGATGCCTTAATATCTTATGCCTTCTCTTCGGATGTGCACCAAAATGGAAGAGATCGAAGATCCGAGGACTGAGCCATTATAAGACCCGTCATGAACCTTACCTAGAAAGATTTTGACAAGTAGTAGTATGATCCAGAAAATCCCTAAATACACCTTAGAAACTCCAAAGCAGACAAGAATTTCTCGACGAGATACCATATTGCTGTAAAGGTCATCCACCACTCCCGCAAAACTTCTATGTGTGTTGCTAGATAACGATAAGACGTTGGGTACCAAATTTTCAGACATCACAATATCTCTCTCGCCCTTGCAGCAGCCCATTCCTCCTCATCCAAGGCTATCGTCAGTGACCACTGTTCCTCATAGTGCTCGTTAAATGAGGCGTTATCTGTGCAATGGTTGCATATCACCTAAACCACCCCCCCGTATATTCACGTAAGTGAGTGCATCGACCCCGGGAATTGTCTTGCCCCGGATATCTGGAGATAAAGAACTAGGGAGTGAGAGAGCTGAGATCACCGCCAATTGTGCCGAGAATAGAGTTGATGCAAGTTGTATCCATTCGCTGCTACTACGGCACCATATTGTACACGAATCGATCAACCAACAGTAGCGAATTGCAGTCGCACTGCAACCAAAACAGACGGCTGTCGGGCCGTCTTATGTAGCCCGCCGCCACGATAATGCACACATTTTGCACAATACATTTTTACAACCACCGCAACCCCGCAAAGAGGATACACATCCAGGGTGTGCGTGTGTCGGCAGCTGCAGACCAGTGCAGCTACAAATGGCAGCAGAAAGGTTGGGGCGTGTGTAGTGCAGGCTCGGGCGCGATAAGAAAACGTCGTCGCACACCTAAAACGGTTTCTCTGCTGCCCTCTGTTGGGTGTGAAATTGCAACTGAGGTCGTTTGGCGGAAAAGTATAAACACACCAAGGCGGTGTGGGAAGGGATCGGGGGACGGGGGGATTGGGCATTGGGCGAGATAAGCGAGCGAGTCCCGGGGCGCGTTCTTATCGCGCCCGAACAACACGTCAAGAAAGTCGGCGAAAACACAAAAATTCAAGCTATACTAAATACAGTATTAGACACTGTTGGAGTTGCAGTTTTTGTAAGATATCTTGGGGAAGTGTTGTCCACCACTGTATCCAGAACGTTTATGCCTTAGAATACTCGATATTCTGGTGGTCTCAATATGAGTGATTATGATCATGCAAAGAATATCACAGAGATCTTCCAGCTATTTATCTTTATCTCTCCTTCCAAAAAAAAAAAACGAAAGTCCTGACAAGGTATCTTGAGAAAAAAAAGAAAAAAAACGAAAGTCCTGACAAGGTATCTTGAGAAACCTCAAGATTCTCTAACATAGGCAAACAATAATCTTCTTCAAGTCTTACACAACACACAAGAAATTCTTCCCCCCCTATAAACACGCACACACCGACAGCGAATTCGTGTGTTAGTTCCTGTCCTCGCTAATATGCATTCACGATGGTCACGAGAACATGTGTGCCTGTGCCTCCCCCCCCTGGACGCGCTGTTGGTGATGCAGAATGTATGCGCGATAATGTGCACCACACACTACCCATCAAGCGCGGTTGATGCTCTCGCACTCGCACTGCCACTATCTGTCTGCTCCGTCTCCCTCAGCCTGGCAGAGGGGCACGGTAGTATTCGGGAGCCGCTCAGCTGATGATGCAACGGCACTGTCGTTACGCAACACCGGAGAAGAACGCCAATGTCCAAATGTTCGGACGAACCACTCCGAACGCTAGAGGATCATCGAAAATATTGCACACCAAAAAACCCATTGCAAACGGGAGGACCTCGCCATCAGGAAAGACACGAGTGGCGGGAGGTCTCTCGTAGCGAGGAAGCGCGCGCTACCGATTTGGCTGCCAGATTCAGCGCTCCATAAACGTACGCGCTAAAAATGTGTTGTTTACGTGTTGAAGATGGGGCGGCGTTGCGTTTGGAGCGGAAGACTGACGGTTCAGACCGATCAGATGTGTGCACTAATTATATATCCGAGGTGCACACCAAACTGCTCTTGTTGTTTGTTTTTCTCGTGTATGGTGCCGCGCATCTTGTGCTGCACCTGCCTGCAGAGCTCGTGATTTGAAAATGCCAAAATATATTGCCAGCACCATAACACAGCATCGGGATGGAATGTTGGCAGACTGATGCGACTCTGCCTGGCGTAGCTTTATACTCGCTATTTTTATAACAACTATAACATCTCAGGGACACATGAGCAAACTTAAACACCTCTGACGGACTGTCTACACCGGGTGCGGGAGTCCTACTTGTCAGCTGACGAAGCCCTTTTTTTTTTGGTCTACCCTTGCTGGTCAAAATTACTGTCCGACCAAGTGGCTCGTGTCCAGAACACCCTTAGTCACGCAGCGCAAAAACAATCCCCATTTGTTGCAGCAATCGCACTGTACCCGGGTACCTCCGTTGCAGTTAAATCGGTGACAGTATCGAAACTGCTGACAGCACCAACCCTGCTTGGTTACGGGACACTTTTCGTAGAAATTGGGTGCTGAGATCGATTGCACTTTTACCGTTAAAATAAGCTTCCAAAGTTACCCGTACCTAACTGTAATCGATCATTAGCGGCGTGGTGTGGCCGGTACCTTAACGCCAGAGACGCAGCGCTAAGCAAAAATCGACAATTTCTGGAACTGGTGTCTGGTGTGTGCACACTGGACAGAAAAGACACGAGGTATTTCGTCACCGGGTGATTTCTGTCAAGGGTGGCGCACCAATAAAAAGGAAGAATCCAAAACGGATAGAATGGAAGTAGAAGCAAAGCAGCAAGAGTTGCACACACCTGCCGATTTCGGAGGCTTTCTTGGAGCGTCGAAGATTTTGCGGTGGCCTTCACGGTTTGATGCGAACCAGTATGGGGAAAAGGTAGTAGAGATGGCTTCGATGCGTCTCTACACTCTAAAACGATGCGATGACGTGTGGTTGATGCCTACACTACCCTGACAGTACTGTGGAGATGCGACAGAACGGAATGGTGTGTGTGTGTGTTGGCTGCGCGAGTGGCGCAAAATTAACGGAAGCACGCATACACATCTTATTGCCTATCATTTATGCATACACACAACACACCCCATCATCCCCCGTACATGCAATGCGCCCGATGGGAGTACCTCTCCAACTAGCAAATACTGGCCGGAAAACTTATTGGAGATGTGTGCATCCGAATCACGCCTGCGCATCCTTTAACTAGATGTGCGAGATAGATTTAAAGGGGGTTGTTGCTGCAAGTTGTAATATGATTCACCTTAAGCGAAACACAAATGGGTAAGAAACATTTACGTGGAAGTAAATTCTAATATAGATCTTACTTTAGGGGAAAGAACGCAAAATTGCCACAAAACGAACAAAACGAACGTGATTTATGATGCGTAAAGCAGCTAAAGGAGATGATAAGAGTGGGAACAGTTGTTGCAAAATGCATATCTGAATGTCACGAACAAATAAAGCATTTCTGGGAATTGTTTACGCATCCCATCTAGTGGTCTGTTTCTACTTCAATCCCCCCCACCCCCCCTTCCCCCTCTTCCTC
>KZ062855.1:11774-47201 GCA_002091835.1 Anopheles maculatus
CGTTGGCATTGTTGGTGACGTCGGTGCCAACAGTGGTGGCGGTGGGAGGCGTGTAATTGACCGGATCCAACAGTACCAGTGTGCAAATTTCAGGTGCAAGTGCAGCACGATGGACGAAGGCCACCGAAACCGGTTCCGATCTTCGACGGGTGCCACGATCGCCGATCGTACCGGGCAGGAAACTAGCGCCCATACCATCGTCCGAAGAAACAGAAGGTAGGTTTGGCAGCAAGATGGTTCGTTTGATTAGCCCCCCCCCCAGGCTAATGGAGTTGAAATTTAAGAACGTATAAACATTACTACACCTAGGCCGCCCGAAAACGCTCGTCACGGAAGCACGGTGCCTACCTTAAACACCGGTAAAAAATGCTTCAAGACAAGCACACAGAATCCAAACGAGCTGGAATTAGGAAGCAGCTTGTTAACGTGCAAACAGATTTGCCTCTCAGGAAAGCAATAAACCCCTCCTGAAGAAGGCACGCAATGAGATCACCTGGACCTGGTTGGTGGTGCGTCTTGTGCGTGTAATTGTACTTCGTTGCTCTTAAGCGCAAAACAAACCTCCAAAAATACTGGATGCCCCTTGGAGATGGCCTCCTCTCTGCCGAGCTGTTACGACAGTTGGAAGCAGCTTTTTGCTGCGTGTTTACAATAAAAATGCTCCCGCGAGATACGGCGGTACCGAGTAGGAACACGCAACGAGAATTTCGCTCGATTCGTGTTGCTCTTGCTGCTGCGCCGCGTTCTTAATAAGGCTTGAAATTTGAGTTGAACTCCTGCTACACTCAAATCGCGCGTGTATACAATGTGTTTTTTTTTTCTTATTTGTTTCTATCGCGAAGTTTACGCAAAATGTGCGCAATGTTTATATTGCGGTTTGTTTTTCTTTGCCCACTCTCGTCGCTGCTTCCATCCCCGCAGCCCAGAATCGACTCTTTTGACACTTTCCGTTTTCATATCGCTGGTCGATGGGAAGATGTACGTAGAGACCAGAACAGAATGACTGATGGCCAGAGACTCGTCGGGTTTGTCGAACTCTATATAACTAGATTAAGTTGTTTGCCACAGGATGTCTTCCTCTCTACATATCTGGATATATGTTTGCAAAAAAAAAAATGCGACAAGATTTAAATTTATCACCACACGACATGAGCTGTACCGAGCAAGTCTGCCGCACACTCTGCAGATGCCTCAGTCAAATCGAAAGAAGCAAGAATAACATGCAAACATACACATCCCCACCATCGGCGACCGTTCGCTACCCGAAACGCGTATTTGAAAGCCTCGGCCTCGGTGTTGCAGGTTTTATTTATTAGAATAACCCGCACAGGAGCCAACAGAAGATGAGACCTTCGAGTCTTATCAGCATATTTCCCGCGAGAGTAGTGTGTACGGCACGTTCGCCGTCATACATTTCGCAACCAATCTTCCCGCTGTGTCGTGTGCGATATAGTAGTGCCGCTGGCAGGACGCAACACGAGCACACACCAACGGCATGATAGGGCGCATGGGAATCAATCAATCGTCTAATCACAACCATCCGTCACATCACAATTTCCCCACGGATGGCATGGTGGCCCCGCAGGTACGCTACCAAAGAACACCCAGCAAGAACTGATCTTGATCGTTGGACGGGAGGATCGTCCGGATTGGGTGGAAAATGTGTTTGGCGAGATAAGCTGGCGGCTCCCTCCTCTTTTCGCACCAACCCCCTGCGAATAGCAATGGTTCCGAATGAGGAAAGTTTTCTATTTACAGCCAGTGGTAAAACGAACTTTGACACCTCACCGCTGGGACTTGCGGGAAACGGATCTCAAGGATGCGCAGGCAATCATGCTTAATGCATGCATGTATTCCAATTTTCACCGGAATTCATTTACCGGTGAGTTGGGTTTTGGGTATATTTCGTTTTGTGCCGATTGGGTACCAAAGGGGTTACATTCGGCGCACTTATGATTCGGTAGAGCATGTTTACAATTTTAATGCAAATTTGCTGTTTCTTTTCTCTGGAACTGAGATGAATGTGTTAGAGTGGAAAAGGATGTCTGTATGCCAAATGTCTTTTGCTGGATTCAGGATAAATGTTCAACCAACAAGTTAATTGACTTTTGATTTCTGGAACTCTAGATCTCAAGTGTTCCCAATGGCTCTGCATTCAACGAGAAAACTTGAAACCCTATAAACTTTCATCAAACTGTTAGCATTTTTATTCTACTGACGGTCCTTGTCACGTGAAAGCTTAACAAATTTATCGATCGCAGAAATCGGATTTACTAATGCACTGTTGCATGCACAATTGCGCTGTGGATAACAAAATTGGATTCAAACACACGGGATGTGGGCCAAAACAAACATTACATGCTGTTTGTTTGTCGTTCGATAGAGTTGTTTGCCGGATAGAGAAAAAAAATATCACTCCGGTTCGATTCCCAATTGCCGATTTAATATCATTTTCCTTGGTCAAATAACTGCTAGCCTAGACTGCATTATCACTAGGCCAGGGCAGATTACGATTATGTTGATTTTTCCTCCCGGGGACACACTGATGATGGCTGGGTTTGGAAAAGTGATTTGGACCGATTGCATCAATGTGTACGCATGCAGGTGGGTTTTGCATCAGCGGACTTATTGAATTGGTGGTGAAAATGTGCAGGGGTTTCTCCTCCATTTTCCCAACGGCCACTGTATCCACTCCGCCCAGCAGCTTGAAGGCAATTTAAAATATCTCCCATCCGAGACGAGCACAGTGACAGAAATTTGGCTGCGTTCGATCAGATCCGCTACCGAATGGGGTTTGTTGCAGCTGGATGCACTCATTTTATCGCGAATGTTCGAGCGTATGGTGCGTCGTGCAAAATTAGAGAGCGTGATAGGATAGGATGCGCCGACGGGCATTATAATCCTATTTGGAAGCGGTAATTGTGGGCCGCGTTTGGAACTATGGGTTTATAGAATATTTGCTGATGCTGCTGGTAGCAGAAAATCATTTCATTTGCAGATTTGTGACGGGTTGTCTACTAGAGAGCACTTTACTGAAAGCGAAAATCCTGGAGCAATCTATGCCGCCGAAAGCTGTGCAGACGTATGCAGGCCAGCTGTCTGGAACGCGGGCGTACATTTATTTCAATATCCCTTTCCGTGGAACCGTTTGTGTTTTTTGCTTCTTTTCGCAGTCTCATATATGTTTTATGCGGTCGACGAAAGCTCGCGTGAACGTGGGCTCGTTGGTGGGATTATTTGTTTGTTCATAAGACCACGATTCGGAAGGTTTTTGGGTTGAGTCGTCGCACCGAGACTGGGCAATGGGATCCAGCACCCCCCGACAGCAGTATGATAAGAGACTAACGCTGCGTCGGTAAATCTGTTCCCGATTATATCGCGCTTCCCCTTCGAATGACAAACGGCGTCGTTCTCTGTGCAAATAATGGTAATGGTGACCTTAAAACACTCTCCGCTCCGTATTTGAACACCTGAGGGTAAACGAAATAATCTACGGTGTGCAATCTGTCTGACGCGTTTTTATTGTCCTGTCTGCAAGGGAATGGAAAGCATATGCTATTTCCATTAGGGAGAGTTGTTTGGAGTTGAAAGCACTTACCGTATTTTTTAAAAAAAACAACATATTAATTTATTGCTGTTTCAGCAGTCATTTTCGGATGCTTTCTTACGCGCTGTATAAAATGTTCTATGCAAAACAAAGTTGCATGGATCGGATGGATCACAAACGATAGATGGATGATGTGTGTAAGAGACAGTAGTCCACCACCGTTTAGCATATCCCATAGATTATGCCTTCGGGTATAGGCGGAACGCCTTCCCAAGTAAATGATGTTCGTTTGTACGCACGGCTCAATAATTTTGCTCCGATCCGATTCATCGCCCTGTTTCTCGGCCCCTCTAGTCTCGTCCCATTGGAAAACGTGTCCCTAGTAAGACCCGGTATTTCGTCGCATTATAAGTGGGTCTCTTTCGCCAAGGCCACGGCAGCACCAACAGCAGCAGCAGCAGGAGTGTCTCGACGCGAAAAGATACGTACCTCATTATAGTCGAAGCGGCAATAAGGAAGCCTGTGCTAGCGATTGTTCCTCGCTCGAGCGAGCACCCTGGTCTCTGGACATACGGAACGGCAAATCCGTGTTTTTCGTATTTCTCGCTCCGGACGGAAGCTACGCAACACATACGCATACCTCATTCGCGCATCGGTAAGGGACGTCGAGCAACTGTGTGCGGGTGAGGCCGGAAAGGACGAAACGAGGGAACGGAAGCGAAATCAATTTTCGTAGATTGTTCGCCCGCAAATCATGGAGTCTTTTTCCACTTCCTTCCGCCCGTAATACGTCTTTCACGGTCGAGTGGGAGCTTGTTCAACGTTGAAAATGTAGGAAATTTGGGCGATGGCAGCCCTCGTCCGACCAGGGGGCGCGCGCGCGCGTGTTGGAGTAAAACACAGCAGGAGCAGGTGAAAGTGGATTCCCACCAAAAAAAGAAAGTAACAGAATGGGAAGCAAAAATGTTCCACTCAAGGATGTGTGTTCCAATGCCTGCGAGCCGTCAGCAGTGTGTGCACGACGACGTCGCCGGCGATGTGTTTGGTTTTCTTTTACGTTTTTTTTTCCCCCGAATCCATTTATGAACTGGCGCCAGATTCGTCTTTCGTTCCCTCCCGGGTTAATATTACATGAACAGAGCAGGCGAGAGCTTGAGGCCGATGCCCAGGATAATATTGCGCTTCGATGACACGTGTAAACTGCGCTAGGTGATTACTTACTATCGGAGCAATGAGGTACATTATCTCCATTAAATAAAACGAATTCAGCGGAAGGGACGGATATCATCGAGTTTCCCGTTGGGGGAGATTTTTTTTTTGTGTATTTGTATCCACCCAACCCATCCTAACGCAATTCGTAAAGGTGTCAAACGAAATCAAAGTAAATCTGATGGTGTACCGTGCAGTTCGGTTCAGGCGGCAGTGACTTTATTGCAGCAATTGGGGCAGATTTTCTCGCTCGATCGAAATGGCGCCGTGATTGGGAACAATTGATTTCTTTTTTATGTTCATTGCATAGACACGCTTTTACGTCTAGGGGAGGGCACTGCTATCAATTTTCACTCTTATCACTTTTTTGCTCTCTTTCTTTCCGGGGTTTTTTTTCTTTGTTATGAGTAACCGATGACGGGGTACTATCCTAGCATGAAAACGATCGTTACGAAGACAAATTGTAACAGGAACAATTGTGTGAGCATTCGTGTGTGTGTGTTCCCATGCTTCTTCCATCTGCTTATCGTATGATTAATGCTTATTCAAGTACCATCATTCATCGTAATTAGCAGCAGCGTGAAGGATAACAATTTGTCCCGCTGTGGCGCTAGTGTCCTTTGGGCGTCATGTTCTAGTTGCCAACTCTGCACTCTGCATCGAGCTTTTGCAAAGACGAAATTAATTAATGAAATGAAATGCTTCAATCGCCCCCGTCATGATCATCATAATAATTGAACATTGATTGCTTTTCACCGAGCAAGCGTTTGTTTGCAAGCGCACAAGTTAGTTGGAAGGCGCAAATGTGGACGGGCAACACTGTTGTAGTCCTTTCCGTTGAACACTGATGTGCGTGGCACGGGTTGAGTTCAAATACACGAAGCTCAGCAGGGGACAATTTAACACCGGCAAGAAAGGGACGCGCAAGACGCGTGACAGTTTGATGATTGATCAGCAATTTTATGCCAACATACCTGTCCTGTGTGTGGCTGCTACTACTACTACTACTACTACGGACGACTACAGATGTTGCAACATGAAACGAAGTCGTCATGCCAGCAACAACCAATACGTGTGCAACAACAATCAAGCGAACGGGAGGCTTGTTCGATTCATCAACCTCAGATACACACACACACACACACACACCAAACCGGTGAACGGGCGGAGTTGTCCTGGATAGTGAAAAGGTGCTAAAGCCACCAACCGTCGGAGGTGAAATTGCTTCCAGCAAATCAAGCTGGCATTCCCATTTCTTTACAATTTCCACTGCCAATGGAAAGATCCTCTCACCAGTCGCTGCACCGCGCGTCCTCTCTCTCTCTCTCGTGGGAGTCCCTGATTACCTTGCGGGCTGAGCAACCGAGAACGAGCCCGACCCGAAAGCAAAGGACGATCCTTGTGTCAGAATATACGGTCCGGGTCCGTGCGTACAAACGAATTCAGCGGAAGGGACGGATATCATCGAGTTCCCGTTGGGGGAAGATTTTTTTTTGTGTATTTGTATCCACCCAACCCATCCTAACGCAATTCGTAAAGGTGTCAAACGAAATCAAAGTAAATCTGATGGTGTACCGTGCAGTTCGGTTCAGGCGGCAGTGACTTTATTGCAGCAATTGGGGCAGATTTTCTCGCTCGATCGAAATGGCGCCGTGATTGGGAACAATTGATTTCTTTTTTATGTTCATTGCATAGACACGCTTTTACGTCTAGGGGAGGGCACTGCTATCAATTTTCACTCTTATCACTTTTTTGCTCTCTTTCTTTCCGGGGGTTTTTTTTTTGTTATGAGTAACCGATGACGGGGTACTATCCTAGCATGAAAACGATCGTTACGAAGACAAATTGTAACAGGAACAATTGTGTGAGCATTCGTGTGTGTGTGTTCCCATGCTTCTTCCATCTGCTTATCGTATGATTAATGCTTATTCAAGTACCATCATTCATCGTAATTAGCAGCAGCGTGAAGGATAACAATTTGTCCCGCTGTGGCGCTAGTGTCCTTTGGGCGTCATGTTCTAGTTGCCAACTCTGCACTCTGCATCGAGCTTTTGCAAAGACGAAATTAATTAATGAAATGAAATGCTTCAATCGCCCCCGTCATGATCATCATAATAATTGAACATTGATTGCTTTTCACCGAGCAAGCGTTTGTTTGCAAGCGCACAAGTTAGTTGGAAGGCGCAAATGTGGACGGGCAACACTGTTGTAGTCCTTTCCGTTGAACACTGATGTGCGTGGCACGGGTTGAGTTCAAATACACGAAGCTCAGCAGGGGACAATTTAACACCGGCAAGAAAGGGACGCGCAAGACGCGTGACAGTTTGATGATTGATCAGCAATTTTATGCCAACATACCTGTCCTACTACTACTACTACGGACGACTACAGATGTTGCAACATGAAACGAAGTCGTCATGCCAGCAACAACCAACACGTGTGCAACAACAATCAAGCGAACGGGAGGCTTGTTCGATTCATCAACCTCAGATACACACACACACACCAAACCGGTGAACGGGCGAACGGGCGGAGTTGTCCTGGATAGTGAAAAGGTGCTAAAGCCACCAACCGTCGGAGGTGAAATTGCTTCCAGCAAATCAAGCTGGCATTCCCATTTCTTTACAATTTCCACTGCCAATGGAAAGATCCTCTCACCAGTCGCTGTACCGCGCGTCCTCTCTCTCTCGTGGGAGTCCCTGATTACCTTGCGGGCTGAGCAACCGAGAACGAGCCCGACCCGAAAGCAGAGGACGATCCTTGTGTCAGAATATACGGTCCGGGTTGCCAGCACCGACCGCTGTTTCACCGGCGCATGTGATGGATCTATTCAAATTCGGTTGCTTCCAACAAAAGCCCAATCAGTTGGAATATCTCTCCTATCGCCGCTCGCCTCACACGGTCTCGGTGTCTCCTGCGTCGTCCCCGTCGGATGGACATTGCTCTTTATTCGTCAAGAAAGGGACGCGCAAGACGCGTGACAGTTTGATGATTGATCAGCAATTTTATGCCAACATACCTGTCCTGTGTGTGGCTGCTACTACTACTACTACTACTACGGACGACTACAGATGTTGCAACATGAAACGAAGTCGTCATGCCAGCAACAACCAATACGTGTGCAACAACAATCAAGCGAACGGGAGGCTTGTTCGATTCATCAACCTCAGATACACACACACACACACACACACCAAACCGGTGAACGGGCGGAGTTGTCCTGGATAGTGAAAAGGTGCTAAAGCCACCAACCGTCGGAGGTGAAATTGCTTCCAGCAAATCAAGCTGGCATTCCCATTTCTTTACAATTTCCACTGCCAATGGAAAGATCCTCTCACCAGTCGCTGTACCGCGCGTCCTCTCTCTCTCGTGGGAGTCCCTGATTACCTTGCGGGCTGAGCAACCGAGAACGAGCCCGACCCGAAAGCAGAGGACGATCCTTGTGTCAGAATATACGGTCCGGGTTGCCAGCACCGACCGCTGTTTCACCGGCGCATGTGATGGATCTATTCAAATTCGGTTGCTTCCAACAAAAGCCCAATCAGTTGGAATATCTCTCCTATCGCCGCTCGCCTCACACGGTCTCGGTGTCTCCTGCGTCGTCCCCGTCGGATGGACATTGCTCTTTATTCGTCCTTACACTTCCAGCCCTTACAGGTCCAGAAAACTATCGCCCATCATTTGCACTCCCTGCTGCTCCTGTAGCTGTACGAATGAAGAGACCAGTCTTTTATTGTTCAGCCAACCAAACGTGTGGAACGGAACGGCTGGTGGGTGAACTCTGTGGCTGCATTTCGGTAGACAAAAAGCGGACATCAAATTTGTATCAATTTTCCACCACATCACATCACCATCATCATCACCATCACCACGTCCTGCTCCAGCACCAACATCAGCGTCATCGTCCCGCTGTCCCTGGTCGGGTTCGTACCGGTTCGTGGTTTCGGTGGATTCCTTGTCACCCATAGCCTCGGTGCCTTTTTCCATCTCAACCAGGACAATGGGCAATCGGATAGGACATGTGTGTGGTCGATGGATCCATCCTTTTTCCCAGCACGGTGCGGTGGCGTTGAATGTTCTGTTGAATGTGGGTTATGCCGCGCAGCAAAGAAAAAGGGAACTCGCTACACAGCTCTACCACGAATTATGCTCCGTCTGTACTCATCCACATCCGAGCTAGTGACGTATGGGATGTAGACGTACGAAATGAGTTAGACGAGACGGTGACATCGGTCCTACGCGTTCCTTTGTCATGCGACGGCGAACGACCGTCGAAGTAAATGTGGTCCGAAACATTACAAAAGAATTTCCCTTTGCTGTTCATCCCTTTCATTTGTTCGGATTTCGGGGGAGAGCTATTTTTCCAATGCGTCCACAGTGACTTTTTTTCTTTCGTTGATTTTCTTCACGAAGGATCGATCCGTACACTTTCGGGGCATCATTTGATTAGTGAAGAGAACGTTTTGGCTGTAAATTGAATTGCAGAAGTGCAGGATGGTATGGTATGAAACGGAATGGGCTACATTGTTGAGCACCAACCCAATTTTAGCCCATAGGATCGTAATTCCGCGAAACAAACTACATTAAGTTCCACTGTTTAGCAGCAGCTCAAGTACAGCAAACAGGACAGTATGCGTTCGCTTTTCTGATATAAAACACACACTGTTCGGATCGGATCGGAACATGTAACAGCATCTCTCTTAAGACCACTTGAGATGTTGAACAACAAAAACCAAAGTTGTCTACTTGACTTTGTAGCGGCTCTTAAGAATGAAGCGAAGGTTAAGTTGCACATGACGGAAACACAGTATTATGAAACAAAACACCCAAAACAGTGTTCATTTCTACATTCAAACCGATCCAATCGAATGCATGCCATATCTTTTCAGCAACAATGTAAATGTCTGTTCGGTTTATTTTATGCATGAACTACGACTGTGGTGTTGGATGAGCACTGCCGATGGTGGCGAGTCAATGCGTCAGTTAATTAGTTGAATTGAACCGCCACCCTCGCTGTGGCACAAGAACGTACATGAAGTCGACGATAATATGAAGCTGAGCACGGACGCTCCAGCAATACATCATGCATCCATAATTACAAGCGAATGCAATGTAGTCCGGGTGATGAATGTGACACCAACGTCGTTTGACGGCTCGGTTGTGTCACGGACTTGCTCAGCTGAAACTTAATCTCTTAGCTGTCGCTCAACGGTGGCTAGGCTAGCTGGCTGGATTTGTTTGGATGATACTGGCTTCTGTTTTGCTGTGGTTCACTGGCTCTAAACGTGACACTATTAGGTTTACTACGTCCTAGTGTCCAGCTATACTGTTCTTATGCCCAGTAAAAGATGAGTTTATGGGTTGGCTGTAGCGGTAGCACACAAGCTGGCCAAACTCAGCATTATTGTGCTTTATTTACCACCTAGTACCGTAGCACGGAACGTGACGATACATCAGATGTGATTCATAAAAAGCAACTTAAACTCGTGATGGAACGGATTGGATTCATCAGCTGCGCTGAAATAAGGCGCTACGGGAAGCCAAATACAATAGAATTGAGTATATGATGACACATTCTCCGCGTCCATTCATTAGTCAGCTGCTTGACTATCGAACGTTTTCAGCAAAAAGTTCCCGACCCAGCGGCGTCAAATGATATTCTGCGACGTGCTTTCCAACAATGGAAGATGCCTTGTTTGGGCAGTGAGTAATTAAACCAAGAAACATCAATGCAATCAAATGGTCGGTTACGCAATGCTTTCGTACGAATATAGATGGGAACGGAACGGCTGGTGGGTGAACTCTGTGGCTGCATTTCGGTAGACAAAAAGCGGACATCAAATTTGTATCAATTTTCCACCACATCACATCACCATCATCATCACCATCACCACGTCCTGCTCCAGCACCAACATCAGCGTCATCGTCCCGCTGTTGGGGCGTCATGTTCTAGTTGCCAACTCTGCACTCTGCATCGAGCTTTTGCAAAGACGAAATTAATTAATGAAATGAAATGCTTCAATCCCCCCCGTCATGATCATCATAATAATTGAACATTGATTGCTTTTCACCGAGCAAGCGTTTGTTTGCAAGCGCACAAGTTAGTTGGAAGGCGCAATTGTGGACGGGCAACACTGTTGTAGTCCTTTCCGTTGAACACTGATGTGCGTGGCACGGGTTGAGTTCAAATACACGAAGCTCAGCAGGGGACAATTTAACACCGGCAAGAAAGGGACGCGCAAGACGCGTGACAGTTTGATGATTGATCAGCAATTTTATGCCAACATACCTGTCCTGTGTGTGGCTGCTACTACTACTACTACTACTACGGACGACTACAGATGTTGCAACATGAAACGAAGTCGTCATGCCAGCAACAACCAATACGTGTGCAACAACAATCAAGCGAACGGGAGGCTTGTTCGATTCATCAACCTCAGATACACACACACACACACACACACCAAACCGGTGAACGGGCGGAGTTGTCCTGGATAGTGAAAAGGTGCTAAAGCCACCAACCGTCGGAGGTGAAATTGCTTCCAGCAAATCAAGCTGGCATTCCCATTTCTTTACAATTTCCACTGCCAATGGAAAGATCCTCTCACCAGTCGCTGCACCGCGCGTCCTCTCTCTCTCTCTCGTGGGAGTCCCTGATTACCTTGCGGGCTGAGCAACCGAGAACGAGCCCGACCCGAAAGCAAAGGACGATCCTTGTGTCAGAATATACGGTCCGGGTTGCCAGCACCGACCGCTGTTTCACCGGCGCATGTGATGGATCTATTCAAATTCGGTTGCTTCCAACAAAAGCCCAATCAGTTGGAATATCTCTCCTATCGCCGCTCGCCTCACACGGTCTCGGTGTCTCCTGCGTCGTCCCCGTCGGATGGACATTGCTCTTTATTCGTCCTTACACTTCCAGCCCTTACAGGTCCAGAAAACTATCGCCCATCATTTGCACTCCCTGCTGCTCCTGTAGCTGTACGAATGAAGAGACCAGTCTTTTATTGTTCAGCCAACCAAACGTGTGGAACGGAACGGCTGGTGGGTGAACTCTGTGGCTGCATTTCGGTAGACAAAAAGCGGACATCAAATTTGTATCAATTTTCCACCACATCACATCACCATCATCATCACCATCACCACGTCCTGCTCCAGCACCAACATCAGCGTCATCGTCCCGCTGTCCCTGGTCGGGTTCGTACCGGTTTGTGGTTTCGGTGGATTCCTTGTCACCCATAGCCTCGGTGCCTTTTTCCATCTCAACCAGGACAATGGGCAATCGGATAGGACATGTGTGTGGTCGATGGATCCATCCTTTTTCCCAGCACGGTGCGGTGGCGTTGAATGTTCTGTTGAATGTGGGTTATGCCGCGCAGCAAAGAAAAAGGGAACTCGCTACACAGCTCTACCACGAATTATGCTCCGTCTGTACTCATCCACATCCGAGCTAGTGACGTATGGGATGTAGACGTACGAAATGAGTTAGACGAGACGGTGACATCGGTCCTACGCGTTCCTTTGTCATGCGACGGCGAACCACCGTCGAAGTAAATGTGGTCCGAAACATTACAAAAGAATTTCCCTTTGCTGTTCATCCCTTTCATTTGTTCGGATTTCGGGGGAGAGTTATTTTTCCAATGCGTCCACAGTGACTTTTTTTCTTTCGTTGATTTTCTTCACGAAGGATCGATCCGTACACTTTCGGGGCATCATTTGATTAGTGAAGAGAACGTTTTGGCTGTAAATTGAATTGCAGAAGTGCAGGATGGTATGGTATGAAACGGAATGGGCTACATTGTTGAGCACCAACCCAATTTTAGCCCATAGGATCGTAATTCCGCGAAACAAACTACATTAAGTTCCACTGTTTAGCAGCAGCTCAAGTACAGCAAACAGGACAGTATGCGTTCGCTTTTCTGATATAAAACACACACTGTTCGGATCGGATCGGAACATGTAACAGCATCTCTCTTAAGACCACTTGAGATGTTGAACAACAAAAACCAAAGTTGTCTACTTGACTTTGTAGCGGCTCTTAAGAATGAAGCGAAGGTTAAGTTGCACATGACGGAAACACAGTATTATGAAACAAAACACCCAAAACAGTGTTCATTTCTACATTCAAACCGATCCAATCGAATGCATGCCATATCTTTTCAGCAACAATGTAAATGTCTGTTCGGTTTATTTTATGCATGAACTACGACTGTGGTGTTGGATGAGCACTGCCGATGGTGGCGAGTCAATGCGTCAGTTAATTAGTTGAATTGAACCGCCACCCTCGCTGTGGCACAAGAACGTACATGAAGTCGACGATAATATGAAGCTGAGCACGGACGCTCCAGCAATACATCATGCATCCATAATTACAAGCGAATGCAATGTAGTCCGGGTGATGAATGTGACACCAACGTCGTTTGACGGCTCGGTTGTGTCACGGACTTGCTCAGCTGAAACTTAATCTCTTAGCTGTCGCTCAACGGTGGCTAGGCTAGCTGGCTGGATTTGTTTGGATGATACTGGCTTCTGTTTTGCTGTGGTTCACTGGCTCTAAACGTGACACTATTAGGTTTACTACGTCCTAGTGTCCAGCTATACTGTTCTTATGCCCAGTAAAAGATGAGTTTATGGGTTGGCTGTAGCGGTAGCACACAAGCTGGCCAAACTCAGCATTATTGTGCTTTATTTACCACCTAGTACCGTAGCACGGAACGTGACGATACATCAGATGTGATTCATAAAAAGCAACTTAAACTCGTGATGGAACGGATTGGATTCATCAGCTGCGCTGAAATAAGGCGCTACGGGAAGCCAAATACAATAGAATTGAGTATATGATGACACATTCTCCGCGTCCATTCATTAGTCAGCTGCTTGACTATCGAACGTTTTCAGCAAAAAGTTCCCGACCCAGCGGCGTCAAATGATATTCTGCGACGTGCTTTCCAACAATGGAAGATGCCTTGTTTGGGCAGTGAGTAATTAAACCAAGAAACATCAATGCAATCAAATGGTCGGTTACGCAATGCTTTCGTACGAATATAGATGGGTATGAAATTGATATTAGTTTCTACATGCACATCCAATAGTTGTATAACGGATCTCTCATCTTACAATAGGTTATGGAACGAGCAGGACTTCTGTACCCTAGAGAATGTGAACGTGCACCGAACACTCGATTGATATGCACGGTGCGCAAACAAACTCATTCAAATATTTTGCTTCAACGCAATCCTTCGCATTTGTGACTGCGTAGCCGAAAAGTTTTACCCAATTCTTGTCACCTATTGTGTGGTGTTAAAAAGGGTTGTTAACTGCGACCATCCTTTAGCGCCCGTCGAAAGCATATTTTCCTTCAATTGTGGCACAACATTTTTGCTCTGCCTCCTGAAAGGATGAAAAGGGATATGTTCGCTGGAGAATGTAGGCTGCGGTGTTCGTGGTGGTTTAGTATTGTCGTAAGTTCTTCTATGATCACATAAATTCTGAACCGAATGCTTACACTCCCGCTTCGTGCTAGCTACGCCCGGCCGCTCGTCCTTTCTACGGATGTGTTGGAAGCGTAGTTAGCTAAATAAGGCAGGGCTGGTTGGTGGTGCACGGCCGGCAGCTGTAATGGTAGACAAAAAGCGGACATCAAATTTGTATCAATTTTCCACCACATCACATCACCATCATCATCACCATCACCACGTCCTGCTCCAGCACCAACATCAGCGTCATCGTCCCGCTGTCCCTGGTCGGGTTCGTACCGGTTCGTGGTTTCGGTGGATTCCTTGTCACCCATAAACTCGGTGCCTTTTTATGGGCAATCGGATAGGACATGTGTGTGGTCGATGGATCCATCCTTTTTCCCAGCACGGTGCGGTGGCGTTGAATGTTCTGTTGAATGTGGGTTATGCCGCGCAGCAAAGAAAAAGGGAACTCGCTACACAGCTCTACCACGAATTATGCTCCATCTGTACTCATCCACATCCGAGCTAGTGACGTATGGGATGTAGACGTACGAAATGAGTTAGACGAGACGGTGACATCGGTCCTACGCGTTCCTTTGTCATGCGACGGCGAACGACCGTCGAAGTAAATGTGGTCCGAAACATTACACACATATTTACAACTGCTGTTCATCCCTTTCATTTGTTCGGATTTCGGGGGAGAGTTATTTTTCCAATGCGTCCACAGTGACTTTTTTTCTTTCGTTGATTTTCTTCACGAAGGATCGATCCGTACACTTTCGGGGCATCATTTGATTAGTGAAGAGAACGTTTTGGCTGTAAATTGAATTGCAGAAGTGCAGGATGGTATGGTATGAAACGGAATGGGCTACATTGTTGAGCACCAACCCAATTTTAGCCCATAGGATCGTAATTCCGCGAAACAAACTACATTAAGTTCCACTGTTTAGCAGCAGCTCAAGTACAGCAAACAGGACAGTATGCGTTCGCTTTTCTGATATAAAACACACACTGTTCGGATCGGATCGGAACATGTAACAGCATCTCTCTTAAGACCACTTGAGATGTTGAACAACAAAAACCAAAGTTGTCTACTTGACTTTGTAGCGGCTCTTAAGAATGAAGCGAAGGTTAAGTTGCACATGACGGAAACACAGTATTATGAAACAAAACACCCAAAACAGTGTTCATTTCTGCATTCAAACCGATCCAATCGAATGCATGCCATATCTTTTCAGCAACAATGCAAATGTCTGTTCGGTTTATTTTATGCATGAACTACGACTGTGGTGTTGGATGAGCACTGCCGATGGTGGCGAGTCAATGCGTCAGTTAATTAGTTGAATTGAACCGCCACCCTCGCTGTGGCACAAGAACGTACATGAAGTCGACGATAATATGAAGCTGAGCACGGACGCTCCAGCAATACATCATGCATCCATAATTACAAGCGAATGCAATGTAGTCCGGGTGATGAATGTGACACCAACGTCGTTTGACGGCTCGGTTGTGTCACGGACTTGCTCAGCTGAAACTTAATCTCTTAGCTGTCGCTCAACGGTGGCTAGGCTAGCTGGCTGGATTTGTTTGGATGATACTGGCTTCTGTTTTGCTGTGGTTCACTGGCTCTAAACGTGACACTATTAGGTTTACTACGTCCTAGTGTCCAGCTATACTGTTCTTATGCCCAGTAAAAGATGAGTTTATGGGTTGGCTGTAGCGGTAGCACACAAGCTGGCCAAACTCAGCATTATTGTGCTTTATTTACCACCTAGTACCGTAGCACGGAACGTGACGATACATCAGATGTGATTCATAAAAAGCAACTTAAACTCGTGATGGAACGGATTGGATTCATCAGCTGCGCTGAAATAAGGCGCTACGGGAAGCCAAATACAATAGAATTGAGTATATGATGACACATTCTCCGCGTCCATTCATTAGTCAGCTGCTTGACTATCGAACGTTTTCAGCAAAAAGTTCCCGACCCAGCGGCGTCAAATGATATTCTGCGACGTGCTTTCCAACAATGGAAGATGCCTTGTTTGGGCAGTGAGTAATTAAACCAAGAAACATCAATGCAATCAAATGGTCGGTTACGCAATGCTTTCGTACGAATATAGATGGGTATGAAATTGATATTAGTTTCTACATGCACATCCAATAGTTGTATAACGGATCTCTCATCTTACAATAGGTTATGGAACGAGCAGGACTTCTGTACCCTAGAGAATGTGAACGTGCACCGAACACTCGATTGATATGCACGGTGCGCAAACAAACTCATTCAAATATTTTGCTTCAACGCAATCCTTCGCATTTGTGACTGCGTAGCCGAAAAGTTTTACCCAATTCTTGTCACCTATTGTGTGGTGTTAAAAAGGGTTGTTAACTGCGACCATCCTTTAGCGCCCGTCGAAAGCATATTTTCCTTCAATTGTGGCACAACATTTTTGCTCTGCCTCCTGAAAGGATGAAAAGGGATATGTTCGCTGGAGAATGTAGGCTGCGGTGTTCGTGGTGGTTTAGTATTGTCGTAAGTTCTTCTATGATCACATAAATTCTGAACCGAATGCTTACACTCCCGCTTCGTGCTAGCTACGCCCGGCCGCTCGTCCTTTCTACGGATGTGTTGGAAGCGTAGTTAGCTAAATAAGGCAGGGCTGGTTGGTGGTGCACGGCCGGCAGCTGTAATTGGATGCGGAGAACTTCCATCCTTTTGTCCTTTTGTGGTCTGGACAAATACACATTTTTTCCCATTCGTTCACTGGTGATTGCGAGGTTTGAGAGATGCTTTTGTTGAGTGAAATTGGAATGGCCTTTGACGGAGCAAAATGGACCCATTTAAATATTCACAACCAAACCATTGTTGGTGCGTTCAAACCAGTGCCCTCGAAAAAAGGTAGGCTTCCTGATTCGTCGCTTTTGTTGAGTGCGTTAGTGTTGACAAATGACAGGGAGTGTGGGTGACGTGTGTACAAATCCTCCAAATGTGGGGATGTAATTCTAGTGCTAAAAAGGGAATAGTGTCGGCTTGGTTGTGCAAATACCGTGGTAAAAGCGTATTTCAAAAACTCGCCCAACATCATAACATGAGCGCTAGTTTTGCCTTGCTTTGAATTACAACGTTACAAAATGTATCTTTTGGCGTTTGATGAAACCGAATCCCTGCAGCAGTTGTAAATATGTGTCACAGAGCATTAGAACTATTTGAACCGGCTGTTGAGAACTTGAGTGAGATTCAAGTAGGCAATTATTCTATCAGCTGTAAGTATCAGTCCAAGTAACTCTTCCACTTGTTTGGTACATGAGATCCACTGTCACACGTGCTTTCGTTTGCTGGCGTTGGTGCGCAATGGCGTTTCTTTGTTCAAGATTCAATGGACCTCCGAGCGCTTGGTTCGTACCACACTTTCAATTGGATTCAATTGGTATAAGTCGCACATGTCGAGAGGAGGTCGTGAGAGCATTATTGTGAACGCAAAAGAGCACGCATTAGATGCGTTACTGAGCGATGTAATGCAAATGATATTTGCTACGATTTCCGAAGCATTAGAGTGTGTGATTTTGTCCAAAATCCTAAACGGTACTAATGAATTTACTAACTGCGGACGGCGTACCTAACTCTGCTGCCTCTTATCAGCAGGCTCTCCTCGTCTCATGGCGGTGATTGCGTCTGGCATTATTTTTGATAACGACCTCCCAGACAGACACGAATGGCATTGCTTAACGTTCTCTTCTTCGAGGCTTAAAACCGTTTTTACCTAACCTGTGGCGTTTTTGTTTTACAAATAAAGTATCCATTAAAATGCGACATCTTACGGAAAAGTTTTTACTTCACTCGAAGAAGTAATGTTCAACGCGGGTTGCGAAATGAGGCTATAATTTTAATGTACCATAACGTTGGTAAGAATTTGTCTTTAGTACTTTTTTTTGCGCTTCTTCTTCTACGCAATATGACCCGTCGAGCGCTTCTTTTCGGTCGAGAGGATTTGAAGAATTTTTAATTAATGTTCGCCTGTGCTCTGCGGTTGAGTCCGGAGGCCAAAATGTTGCCAAGCGAAGAGCTCGAAAGTCACCGTTCACTTCGACAAAGCTGCAGCCGAAAGTCGAGCGGATGGTGATGGCTAGAAATGAAATAGTATAGTTTGCTAAGCTCTTATCGCGCACCTCGTAGCTCATGAGCATCGTAACCGTGAGTCTGTGCCTTGGCTTCGTTTTAGAACCGACCTTGCTAAAATTCCGTTGCGTACCTTCGGCTTCGATGCCGCTGACGCGCCGCTGCTGCCGCCACTGGTGGCTTACTCACTTCTAAGCAATGAACTCGGGTCAATCTAAATGCTGGACAAAATGTTGATGCTCCACTGAGCCCCACTTTACACCACTGGACTGTGACGAGGGAGCTGAGCTGAGCGAGTGAATGTTCTATCTCCGTGTTTATGCAACCGTCGTATTGGCTGACGCTGTAGTGTACGGGGTGGCTTCCGGGTGTGTAGTGTTGGTTGACCTCTCTTTTCGGTAAATAACTTCCCGGGATCTTGTAGCGGTGCGATGGCGCTAATGCTTGCGCTGTAACTGATAGCTACGATACGACACAGCTTTACCACCATGCTGTCTGAACTTCATCCTTTGCTTGAGTGACAGTTTCTATCTGTCTCCTGTCAGGTGTTGGAGAAGCAGTGGCGAGTACTATACCTTGAGAGTGGTTCCCACTTCATACTAATATTTACCCTTCCAAGGGGATGATTGTCTGGGTGGAAAAGCTAATTTAGAACGAAACCCCAAAACATATTTGATTTAGCAGCAAACGAAAAGTTGATAAGTGAAAGCCAGCTTGCAGAATGACGATGTATTGTGAAACAATAATGCTTCCAGTATAACCCGTTTAAATCTCTCATAATGCAAAGTAAACAAGATTACAATTAGTTTCCGTTGGAAAGAGGCTTTCTTGTAAGATATTATAAATATTGATTTGAGAACCTCCTGCCACGCGTTGCTTAGCTTCCGTAATGCCTCGATAATATGGAGGCGATTATAAAATGTCTATCGCACGAAGCATACCAAGCACCTGGTGCAGAGTCTTGAGAAGGGTTTTATTAAAACATTACCTGTATAGACGATGGCGAAGATATAGACATCGGTTAAGTTTTCCGCCCGGCAGTACAATTAATCTTCGCCTTTACACCGGCTTCACGGATGGGTTATAGTTAAATCCTCGCGACACATCATAAATTGTCTCCGCTCATCAGCACCATCACCATCAACAGCATGGTCTTGGTCTTTGCCGACAGCATTACCAGCCGGTCGTTTACCAACGACGACATCAACTGTTTCATCATTATTATCAGTCACTTTATCACCACGATTATGCGGCCACGATCTTTCCAAACGGTGCGCTGCACGTAGACCCACGGACCCAACCGGTGGGAAATAATGACGCTAATAACAATAACATTCAACATCAGTGCGCATCGTTTGAGATGTCGATAGCGTCTTGGCCCGTCTCTCTTAGGTTCTGCCGTATGTGTGTGCGGGTTGGTGCTCGTTGATTCGTTTAGAATCTTTTTTTTTGCTTGTACCATCTCGGATCGATGTGCTCGTTAGCTTGACGTTCATCTCTAACGAAAGATACCCATAGAAAGTACGGAAGATGAAGTCAGGTGATGGGCTTATCGGTGTACTGTACCGATCTATAACACCTTTCCTTTCTTTTATTGTCTTGTCGCTCAGTAGAGACGGTGTCGCTTCCTGATCCGATTTTTGTCCCAGAATTCGTTGATGCACGGAAATCCATTGTTTATCGATTTCTGCATTCCACTTTCTCTACTGCTGAGCTAAAGGAGGAAAGAAAAGCAGTCGTAGCTCGTTTGATGTGTGTCTCTGCCGTCTTTGGTTTTATGCATCATTTTTTCCTTCCGAACACTGGAGCGATTGCTTAACGATGGGCGATGTCTGGTCTGTTAACTAACTGATCCACTGATTGCATACGACCTTTATCACTCAACATGGTGGTAAGTGATAATTATGTAGCGCCCGTAGTAAATTTACGATTACCGTTAGTCGTCTGATGTTTTTCCTCTCGAGAGCAGGATGGACATAAAATATAGACGTAAATCTGGTGAGGCATAAGACATTGATTCTTATCCACGAAAGGCTCCGTACCGTCTCGTGTAAAGTGAACGATAAAAGAGAGCGAGTGATGCTACCCAGTGATGCTTCTTCCTTCGGCCAACTGCGCACCGGTTGATCTGGCAAGGATGGCTTTCAGTTACGATGCTATCATCGTTATTATCATGAACATCACCGTCAACCAATCTTAAGGATCAAGCCGATGGAGCGTTTAACATTTTTTATCACTTGTTATTTCAACCACGCCACTACCCCAACGGTAAGCTGTTGGCAGTAAAGATCTATTAAATGAACTGTCGGGATGGGTTTAGAAAATCTTCTTCCCTGGTCGGTGGAATAACATTCATTGACAGAGAGCATTGAGCAGTCTCAGCACTCCTAGAGAAGGGGAATCTATGGAGAATCTTTAATTAAGTAATTCATTTTGCGCCAGTCGCAGATTGTGTTATCGCTGTCGACTAACCCCGGTTCAGGGTAGAAGGGGACTATTTTGGGGGAAGCAGTTTTTAATTTCAATCAAGTACTACTCCAATCACAAATTTATCTGTTATGTGTAGCATGTTTACCTGGCAGAATACGCTCCTACTATGTATGGGTGTAGTAGTACCGCCAGCGTGAAGTGAAAAATCGTTTACGTAAATGCGCGGATTCGCTGCTTTAGGAGCCCTAGAAGCCCTGAGAAGGATGTAAACTTTGTCCATAAATCTCACTTCTCCCGTGTTTGGGATGTGCCAGCGTACATTCTCCCTCGCTCCAGTCAATATTCATTACGGAAATTGCTTGGCCTTCTGGGTGCAAGCATGCCGGGGACAACATTGGTCCACTGAAAGTTCGCCGACTTTGCACGGTGTACGGTTCACGCCATGCTGTTTCTGGTCTTCGAAGGAAGTGCCAAAGTATTGGAACTTGAGAGCATCAATGACCCAGTTCTGGTTTGCTGGCGAACTTTTGGCTTCCGTGGCATTTTCATGACCTGCTCGCGCGTTAACTTTGCCAAAGAGACATTCTTTACCGTGTTTGTTGCATCAATGAAAATGCGTTTGGCACGAGGGAATATACATATATTTTCCGGCGACTATTCATGCTCTAATGCGCATAATGGGATTACAAGTTGAAAAAAAATAGCTTTAAGAAAATTGATGTGTTTTGTAAATGCAATAAAAACTGTGTATATGAAATCAAATCTATTTTTAAATAAGTATGGAAGATCCATTCTGGGGTTTATATACAGACCAGACGTTCAAATAATGCCAGGGCACTGGAACAATCCGATTGTTATCGCAAATTCGAAACCATCCATCAGTGTCATATGTGCCCTGGTGGTGAAAATTCGTCAGATTGGCTGCTACCGAGCTTGTTGTTTGTCTCACAATTTCCATAAACATCCACACCATTCATAACAGCCTAGAAGACGGTGAGGAACGTGATTGCTTGTGCATACAAGCAACTGCTGCAATCACGACACGGACGTTATGATGCACCTTACCACGAAATTACGGTGTTCCCTTGGATGATTAATAATAACAGTGCAACGGCCGTTGCATGCGAATGACTACGAAGAAACCTCTTCGACGCCTTCATGTTGCGGTCAACGCCGTACACAGTGATTGTCTCTATGCAGTGCGAACAGAAAATTGGGAATCAAGGACGAACGCTATCCAGCGTGCTTGACGTTGCAGTGTTCGATCTTCTTTTGCCCGTGTGTTAGGCACGTGTGCAAATGCATGTTTGTATCAGCAAAGTGACACCGGATTGTTTGCTGATGTTAGGCTACAATTTCCAAATTTTGGCAACCACTCAACGAGAACGGCAAGGATAGTGGCAAAAGAACAGGCTCGCCTTTTGGGTTCTGATGTATATGCTTTTATTTCTGCTGCTGGTGGTGGTGCTGCTGAGGCTGCTCGAAGAAGTGACAGGCGTTTAAAATAAGATTAAGGACGTCGTTTGGCATCGTTTATCTTATCGGGTGTGTCTGCCGGAAAGCACACAGCTTGACATGAGCGAGCACACAATGCCTCTGTGTTGGGGGCGTTGGTCGTGTATGTAGACAAAGTTATGGTCATTTCAGTCACCATCGGCAATCAAACTAACGAGATCAATCTAGTGGGGTGAAAAGCGGGCGAAAAATGCTACGATACTTGAAGCTACAATATTTGCTAAAACGATCAGCTAGAGAGAGAGAGTGGTTGTTGATGATAGAAATAAACAAAACTTAAGATATCTTTTTACTACACGAATGTTTTAATTTCAGAATTGAATTTTTCATCTACCACCCGAACTAAATTACTCATTTAAACAAGTCTTACAGTTTATTGCCTAATTGAAAATCCAATGCCCAAGCAGCAATCCTCTCAACAAAATGCATTGCCTCAATGAAAGAAGATTCTGGTCTCCTGATCTGGTCTGGTTTCTACTACTCTTCAGCATCCTCGGGTGCAGTCTCGGCACTGTGCTCGTATGCACAGCATGTACCGAGAAATATTCAATAGCAGGTAACAGCTTGTATTATGGGCGTATGCAAAACAATTGTGCCGCATCCTAGCCAAAATGGTGAATGTTCTAAAGCCAGGTATGAAAATCCCGTACCGATGTGTTCTATGAGAAAATGCCCTACCGACGAGATGGCAAAGAAAATTGGTAAACACAATAGCACCGCCTCCCGCTGCATTTGTTGTGACTGCAAACAGGTGTAGCAGGGATGAGGCTAAACACAAAGCCTTTAACATCGTGTCTTGTGCGGTTGGTAGGTATGCACACGTCGGCAGTCAGAAATAGGCCATCTTCTGTTTTTGTGTTCGTGCAATGTGTTGTGCCTTCCAATGGCTGGAAATGAGTCTGTCAGGCACCGTCTGGTCCGGCCTTTTCTCTTTGCTTCGCTTCCTCGGCTGTGCTGCAAAAGATTGGAAATAATAGAAAATATGAGCCTCGGTAGGTCACCTTTTCCTATTTCCTTGACTCGACCGCAAAAACCGCAGAATGAATGATGAACTCCCCTTTGGTTCGGTAAACGAGTGGCTAAACGGAGCTGACCTCTTCCTTTGGGTGGAAAATCTGATCGGACTGATTGAATTTCGAGCTTGTTATAATCTCGTTAACCTGCCAAAGTAAAAGAGCACGAGGAGGAGTTTACTTTGCTGCCCTGCCCCACCAGTCTTGGTGCGGTCAACACCAGCGCCCGGAAGGAAACCCAATGAAAGTTGAAGCCTTTCGGTTAGTTGAAGCTGAAGCCTTGGGCGCGACAACCCGCCGTCCCCTCCCGGCCAATGTATGATGACGCCCAGAAGGAGCCAAGCAGTAGTAAAAAGTGAACTGGTTAGGTGGCGAAATCTGTCAGAAGAAAACTTTTTCAATTTCCTCCGTAAGGGTGTGGGTGAAGTTTCGAATGGTTTTGTACCAACCGCACCGAGAGCATGAGTGCACTTCCTGGTTCTGGTGGCTTTCTGGTTTGCTTCACCCCGGCACTGCTTGACAGCAAAGACAAGGGACTCATCAGCAGAACGTTGAACGGTGGGCACAAAGGATATGGTTGGTCGTGGTGGGGAATGGGTTGGACGGGTTAGGAACGGAGAAAAATGCAGTGGATTACAGCAGGAACCTGCTGCCGAGGTGCGACGGACGTTGCTCATGTCTTTTTGCTCAAGGAGGAAAAAGGTCATCGGAAAAATGCAGAATAAAACCATCTGGGAGACCACGGTGCTGCATCCGAGAGCGATGGCACGGGAACCCTTATTGTGGTTGGCCCCAATGCTCTCCGCATTCGTTGCTTGCGGCGACATAGACTTTAATGAGAATGTAAATAGAAAACCATGTTTCTCCGGCACACGAACCACAGAGCAAGAGAAGGAGTCCGTCTCCTTCACCAGTAAATAGCACGTATTGGGAACCAGCAACGTGGGACATGGGCGAAAAAAGGATGAGTTAGTCCAAACTGCAGCGAAGGCTTAGCCAGCATAGCATACAGCATGGGGTTAAGCAAATGAGCACAGCTTTCGGTCGGTTCGTTTTCGGCTTGACAGCATCCTTTTCTGCATCCCGGCAGATGATGGATCTAAATGTGGGGAAGATTCTGGTCTCCTGATCTGGTCTGGTTTCTACTACTCTTCAGCATCCTCGGGTGCAGTCTCGGCACTGTGCTCGTATGCACAGCATGTACCGAGAAATATTCAATAGCAGGTAACAGCTTGTATTATGGGCGTATGACAACGACGACGTAGCAAGAATTTCTAATGAAAAGCCTGCAACGATTCACATTTGGCAGGACTCAAAGCAGGGCGGAATCAGAATAATGATTTTTGTTTGCATTAGATAGATGCTGCTTTATCTGTGAAGTTGAACAAAGAAAAATATGAATAATCAAAACCGGTATCAATGCAACAAAACGTCGCATAATTAATGACCATTGTTCCCATCCGCATGGAAACTGGCATTATGAAACCCAAACAGGATAGTGTACCTTGCCCTGTAGCTAACTGGTGCTATGCAGGTTTGCTGCGTGCATCGACTAATCGTAAATCTAATCAAAATATGCAAATTATCAACCCTACAGTATCAACGTTATCACATTGTTATCATGCGTACTTGTCAACATAATACTTCTTTCAACATATTCTCTCTCTCTCTCCTAAGACAACATTATGGCACATTTTATACAGTGTTTGTACACAATACAGAAGTTCACCAGCAACGAAGAAAGGCAATTGTCAGCAATAGTAGCTCCGTGGCACGTGCTGATAACCGCACGCTACAATCGCAGTCCATCGACAATGACTTTCAAAGGTTGAAAAATCGGCACGATGATTGGCGGGGAAAATTATGACTCTCCATGACAGCCAGAGTAATAAAATTTCAATTGAAGTCAACCCCGCAACCGGCGGCCGGTGGGTAATGGTGTGTTACTAAATTCCCACGCGAAAGTGAAATGCTGCAACGCTGATCATCAATGAGCAGAGTTATTAATGTATTTGATGTCGATAATGAATTTTACGGTTCCGACCTGACTTAACAAAAAATCACAAAAGGTTTGCAATCATTTCTAGGTATTTCGTTTGATAACACGTTCTTCCCGTCTCCTCTCCGCATCCCTTGTCTAAACTCCGTGGGGCGATGCGAATTATGGCAAGCGACATTTTGAGGCGAGTGTAAAAAGAGCTTAATAAATATTAAAATCGACACCGTGTTACGATGATGGTGACATGTTATGTAAAACGAGGCGAACAAAGAGTCTCATAAATGGGAAACCTTCAATTTGCCATACAACCGAAAAGCGTGTTTGATAGAAACGAGAAATATTGATTGCTCATACCATAATTAAATCAGTCAAAATGGCGTGAAAAACCTTTCCTTTGCTGCACATTAACG
The DNA here is from genome assembly GCA_002091835.1 of Anopheles maculatus. NCBI lineage: Eukaryota > Metazoa > Arthropoda > Insecta > Diptera > Culicidae > Anopheles > Anopheles maculatus. The sequence goes on from KZ062855.1 coordinate 37,476, forward strand.
TTATGAAAAGTTGCCAATTAAATCGTCAAAAATAACGTCCTAGAAATTGTGAACAACAAGAGACAGGCGTTGTCAAGTAAAGTACAACCATTCGCAATGATTTCATCGATGATGATATCAATGATCAAATAATTGATATGTGAAGGACTGTTTGTGTGTCAATTAGTGTAGGAACTTTCAAACATTCCGACATTGTTTCGCTTACCGGTAGAGAAAGTATAACTATTTCAGCAATGCTTGTCGTGCTTGAAGCTGTTAAGTTTGGTCGCTTGAGACTACGCATCTCAGTGTAAATATTGCTTCCAGGAAATAAAACATAATGACTTTACCTCATCGTTCATATCTTCATCATCATCCTGTGATTTGCTTCATCTTCGTGGACTTTGTCGTTTGTCCTTTTTGTTTTGTCTTGTGCACTGTTGGCAACATTTCATCACATTCCTCGAAACCGAACTTGTGCGCTAGCATTTAATTTTATCATATTTGCTTCTGCCATTCGTCTCCAGGCTTTTTTTGTTGCTGTCCCACAGTATGGTTGGCTGCAGTGGCTTGCGTTCCATACAAATTGCGAGAAGCTTGCAGAAGGAGCAAATAATGAAAATTCTTGTACAACTTTGGCGCTCGCTGCTATCCCAGCCGCTTTGCGAGCGTGTACTTGAGCCCGTGCAGCGCAACTTATTGTGATTGCTGTGGTGCTAACTCCTTCATCAGCTTACGCACGTGGCGGAAGCAGCAGTACATGCTGGTTTTCGCGGTGAATCTTTACATTTCGATCGTACATCTTCGCGGTGAGAGACTGGCGAACGGTGAAGGATTTTGCTTTGCGAACAAATTTCGTCACAACGCTGAGGTATTCTACAAGAAGTTTTTTTCTTCCTTAGCTATGGAAGAGACTGAGATATATTATGTGCCAAATTGATAAAGTTATGCGGCTGAAACCAGGGCGCACGCGGAACGCCGCCCAGTGATTCGCTTTTATGTTTTCCACCGAATAATGGTACTGGATCGGCTGGGAAAGTTGGAGAAGTTTATGAGGCCTTCGGAGGAATCTCAACACACGTGGCTTGTTGCTGTGACGAAGGGAGATGGTCGAATTCTTGGCGGGTTTTTGCATCGACGACTCAATTCTTTGCCAGGGAGTCCAGATTTTGTGTTCTCTTTTTCGGTACCCGTTTTTTGTCTGCCAACTGAGTAGTTCTCGCCCCTTGTCGAGGACACTTTCGTTCTTTTGGCGACACACTAATGACAGCTGTAGCGCCCGGAAAGGAAAGCTGTCTGACGCCTTAGTCCTTACTGTTTGCCGGCTTTTCAGCAATCGAACCTTGCATTCATTTCGCCAGTGGCCTGGTTTTTGCTCGCTGTTCCCCAACGGAAGTGGACCAAATATTGGCGAGCTGCTAGATACAGTTCAGCTGGCACGAATGTTCATTTTGTTTCTTGCTTACTGTTTTTTTTTTGGGTGAATGTTGCTCGTAGGTTCACATACAGTCGGGCGGGCCTTTTGCCCTTCCGGGCTGCAACTGTTAGGTGCAGATATTGGAAACGACGGTGGTGTCGCTAGTTTCACGTTTCGATGGATACTTGCCGTGACTGAAACGCCATTGCCACCGTTGTCCTTTGAGGAGCCATGCCCGTTTGACGCCGGTCGTTTCCACTACACAGGAACGAAGCAGCATTGCTGGTGACTATTGCTGCTGTTGTTGTAGTTGTAGCTGCTTTTGCTGTTGCTGCTGTTGCCCTGTTTGAAGTCATCAACGAGCGAGCATCCTTTCGGGATTGAAGTGTCCATTACATTCCATTTCCTGCCAAATGGCACCGTTTTCCGACGGCTTCAGCAGGCGAAAAACGAACAGAAGCGGAAACTAGTCCGAAGGCTCGCTGCCTAACTGGGTACAAGTTTTCGCAGCGTCGATCAATAAACCACGTTGGATGCAAAAATGGTGTTAGCTTTTATTAAGCTTTAATGGCGCCGTCATTTAGCGCTTCTTGATGGAGCAATGGGGGGGAAAAACGATGTATTTTTATTGCATTACATTTGAATAATTAATAGACGTGTAATACGCTTTTTTGGACGTTAGTGATTGAGTACTTCCTTGAAAACATTTGCTCAATTTCTTTTTGTAGAATACTTCTATTTGGTTTTAAAGTAAACTTTGGAAGATAAATAGCTTTGGTCAACTAGATGTAATCGTGGGTGTAGATGACTAATTGTTCAAATTTTACAAGTTTCCTTTTTCTCGGTACAAAGCCAGTATTGAAGTCCTGGTTGATAACTTTGTCCTGGCAACCACTAGGGAAGCTTTATACACAGGAAAAGTTGCCTCAAGACATTTGTGAAGCAAAGTTGCCTTAGCTCCACGACCATCATGACGCAAGCGAATGGTGATGACGATACGCTGATGAAGAGAAGAATTTCCTCCTGAACTGCAAGCAAACGGTGGTTGTAGCTGTCTGTCAACTGGACAGCTGGGCTCGATACCTCCGAAGATGGGCAAAAAAGTTTTGTTTAGTTTTCCCAGCGCGCACCCTCTTTCTCTTCCTCACACACACACAAGCACACCCACACAGACACACACACTTATACACACATTTGTAGTACGAGGAAAGGATGAACTTGTTCAATCCCATCGTTTGCCAGCGAATGAGAACGAAGTTTGAGAAATCACTTAAAACTTTCTGTTGGATTTTGGCGACTTGCTAAGCTCTTTACGACTATCTAGTACTGTGCGGATGAATTTATAAAACAGTACTTGGTGTTTTTTTTGTTTGCCAATGGACAAGAATCAAGAGTTTGCTGCATGCTCGAATTACGTTTGCTTCATTTGTGGGCAAAGTGAGTTTCGCAACATGAAGCAAAGTTTCAATTGAGTTTTCGGCTATGGCGAAGAGAAATGTTATAGCTTACTTATTGGTGCCGTAAATGATGAATCATTACAAGCTATTTCCACGAACGATTCCTTAGATTAAATCTTACTGTATTTTCTTAAATAAATTGTTTGTGTACTGTGAAGCATTTAAGAAAACTGTTAAGAAAGTTCTTACGCCATGATCGGTTGGATGAGAAATGCTAACGATTTTCAGTTTCGGCATCAGTTGAACGGAGCATAACATGTATCCGAAAGCTGTATTTACCATTGCCTTCGCCACATATGTGTCCTGCACGTCGGAAAGATGATGTCGATGATGGAATTTACATTTCGATAAGGGTTCCCTTCATGCTCTCAGCATCCAACACAGGGCGAGAGCCGTAATGTCTGTCAAGCCACGAAGCCAGCCAGCTTTTTCTAGCTAGTAAAGTTTTTTTGCAGAAAAGAGTCGTGTATCGACTAACGATAGCGTATATGTGCCACACGAAAAGACAAAACCAGACGTACAGAAACGTGGTAGAAAGTTGCAGTACAGGTACAGGAGTTAGAAATTGAATAAAATCGGTATTAGATTCTTCACTGCGCATTGCGTAGAACAAATCTGAGCAAGTAATGAGATTACTGTTCACTGCTTTATCTGGCAGATGGTTCCGTTTTTTGACTAGGCGACGTTTGCTTATGTCGCTTGTTCAGCCTTTGCAAGATGTTGTCATACAACTTCTCCTGTGACCGGTTGACTAACACTGGAGTGAAACAGCCGGATCTGTGGATGAAAAATGCGAAGGAAAATTAATGGTGCTGCCCTGGGTGAATATGATGGATACCGTCCGGCATACAGCTGCCACACGCACCACGCAACATACAAAACGGTGGGACGAGAAATCCTCTTGAACGATGATATTAACTTAAATTAAATTATGACGAAGGCAGGATTCGCAGTCGGATAGAAATAATAGGAAGGAAGGATGGCCTCAACGTTTCCGGTTTCGACAAGGACGATTGCGAAAGTCATCCCCCACTACCGTGACTCTACACAACGTGCGTACGCTCGGCTGGATCCGATCCGTTTCCCGGGCGACTATAGGTTGGGGCACATTTTACTGATGTCATGTCTTTCTTCCATCGGCCAGAATTCAAAGAAACTCCGGCCCCATCTTATGATGTAGGATGTGATTGCATAACGAGCAGTCGAATAGTCGGTATGACATCGGCAAAATATGTCGCTCCACTCTCCGATGTATGGTGATAAGAGCTTCTGAACTTTGTCAGGTATTGCTTTACGGGAGGAAATATCAAGCAAACAGAACACGACAAATCAAACAGTCATGCTCGACATGAGAGCGAGAGTGCCAGAGTTCGTGGGAAAGTCTTCACAAATTTCAATTAAGTCCATCAATCAAGGGGCGATGGTTGGATGGTTGGTTTTTGTGGACACAATTGTTGGTTTTTTACTCCGTTTAAAAGGCTCAATGGTACAGCCTTCACGAAGCTAATCTAACGTTTGGTTACGTGAAATCAATGAGTCAGTTAAATACATATGCTTATCGACGCGTTTGACAATCCATCTTCTTCTTCTTCTTTGGCACTACAACCTCGTGAGGTCTCGGCCTGCTATTGCTAGCTTTCTGTGACTTAGTTTTACCCGTAGCTGGATAGTCAGTCCTGCGTGACAATCCATCACACATTGTAATTCCCTTTTAAATACTCCAAAACTGTTTTTAGTTTAGGATGTAATCCCACAGGATCGAAAGGAAATGATTACTTTCAACAGAAAGCTTTTTCCCAACATTATTGGTCAGATGTGTTGTGCAGGCTTTTTTTTCGTACCATGCCCGTACCATGTTCTTTTCGCACGCCTTCACTCCACCTTTGGCCTTCTCTTTTTACTAGATAAGGAAATGGAATTGAATTTTATTACGTCTGTATCGACGCAAAATTGCAATCAACCTAGCAAGTGAAGCGAAGGAAACGAAAGAACGTGCGATGATCGGGTGTTCGCTGGAGCGAAGGCACGACAATCTTCGGGCGGTAGGTCTGGACGAGACAGTAGATTTAATGGAGACACACCGGCTTCGGAGATATCTTGGTGATAAAATTAAGATCACCTCGATTACGAATCCGAACAGGAACCGAGAAATATCCGTTTCCGTTCCGTGCACTTGGAGCTCGCTGACGAAGATGACACTGTTCCCCGTTTGCCGTCGTTGTGGGAGATGCCCCTTATCGTTGTGGTGTGAGATGCTCATGGTCATTGCACGGATAAGTCGTTGCGACAGTGCGCTCTCGTGGTGCTGATGGTGTTGGTTAGCCACCAAATAAACCGTCCCGCATTTTTCCCTTCCGGTTTCCTTCCAGGTCTCGTTTCCGGTGAGCAACGTTCCTTCGGTTGGCAATGGCTTCTCCAAGGAGGTTGCGTTCATGTTGCTGCTGTGAACGTTGGTTAGCCAGGGCATGATAATCCTTAGGATAATCTGCACACTCACTCCGCAGCACAGAATTAGAAACGACGACCTGCAAGACACCGACGGTGGTGACAGTGTCGAGACGATACTCATTTGCTGACGATACTTCAGATGCTGGCACAATCATCGTGGCGACGGAATTAGAAAATTGAATCTTTCGCTTCATTATCTTGAGGTTTTTTTTACGTGAAAGAAGCGTCGGTCAATTTACTATCAATCACATAAGCGCAAAGAGGACGCAACGCTAGCAGTGATGGAATGATGTTTGCGTGTTGTAAATTTGCAATGATTTTCGGAATACTATCAATTCGCTTGCTGCAAGGCAAAGCAGCATTCGTAATGTTGGTAACCATCAGTAATTGAGAATTTTAAATTAGAATTCTGCGCGTGTATTGGCTGCTATTGAATTTCATGCCAAATGTTTGCCTCTGTTCAAGGACACGAATCGATTTAAATTTCGCCAACTGTCGGCGTAATTGCTCCAAAACCACAATCAAACCCAAACAGGAAGCGCAAGTAGTCCTCCGTTTATTGAAGGTGACACGATATCAAAGGTTGCTGGCCGGAACATTGGCAATGGTGTACATTTTTCTCGACACCTTCGCCGCATACCCTAAATATCTGTCCGCTGAAGTTGATGCGTAGCTTGATTCACGTAGCCCGCAGACTTGCTTGCTTACGATTGAACCGATGCCGTCTTCGGCACCTTGATCAAATTGCCGATCTAAATTGCGCAGCGCAAAAGTTGAGTTTGATTTTATGGGTGGTTGAAAACGAGGCCGATCCCTATTACCACCGGTTGCTTTCGGCCGTAAAATTCGCATGATAACGCAGCAGGGCAAAGGGCACACGGATCCGTGGCGAGGCGAAACAGCGGGCGGAGAACAAATATGCTAAGGGCCATTTTTGGTGAACTTCGATCGCGTTAGCGTATCATCACTTTGTGGGAAAGAAAATATGCCTACTATTTGGGGTTTTGCCTCGGTTGCTGTTTCTGGAGGTGGCTAGTAAAGAAGGAAGCATGTGGGATGGGGGATTGGGCTCATAACAATGGTGTTGTTGTTGTTATGTGCTTTTATACTCTGGCAATGGAAGAAGTTACTTTACTTTAGTACTACTTTACTCGCATTGCTCTTGTGATAGCGGATAAGTAGAGCATAAGGTTGAGATGACACGGAGAGAAAAGTTCTTATCTGTAGGAGGAAGGGAGAGAATATGCGAAATAAACAGGCAAAATTATTGGAAAAGTTTTTTTTATCGATTTTTCCTTTGTCCATCGCGTTTCGTAGAACTCCAAAATGTCTGAAACAGACGTATGGCAGCAACAATATTCTAACTTCCAATCAAGTAAATAAACAGTACTTGTACGTACATATTCTTAACCAAAACATCTTGGAATTTCATTCTTTGGCGGAGAACTGTCTTAAAACTAAGGGTAGTACGGATTTAAATCGTTCGTTTGACACATTCTATGCTATGTTTTCTAATCCTCTTTAGTGATTATTGTCTCACCTCCACATCAATACTAGTAACGACTCAAAGAAGACGGGCATCAAGAAATTGGGAACACACATAAATCGCTTCCATAATTCCACCATTCTTCCCTTACGATTATAATGATACATTTTCTCATGGGACATTCTGGGCCGTAAGAAAGTTAGACAAGGTGTATAAAGAATAGGTAAGAAAGCGAAAGGCAAGCCGAAAGATACTGGAGAAGGTGCTGTGCCGTGAGAAGACGCGATGCTGCTTCCAGTGAAGTTCATAAGTTCATAAATTGTTACATTTAACGGACACGAAAATGATGATGATGATGATGATGGTGGTGGTGGTGATGGTGACGCGTGGTGGTAATGGTGCCAAGACCGTCACAGGCACAGTCGGCGTTTGATGTCGCTGGCAATTGCTTGTAACCACCGGTGGGAATTTAGCAAGGTTTTAACGATCTGAGGATGGAAGGAGTCATGAAGAGAGTAGAAATTATGGCCAATACACTACATCCTACACCGGTAAGAGAGCAAATCGCTTTTCGCGGTACCAATCCGGGGCAGGATGGCTCCGGTGGTATCATCATTATCTTCGTAGAAACCGAGCCACCGGGTACTTCAAAGGAAGAAGCAATGACTTCGGCGTCCTGTGCATCCACCCGTAGTAAACGTCTGCCCTCAGTGTTATCTCGACTTGCTCCCTTCACATCCTTCGCCACATTCTTCCTTCGAAACATGCTTGGTGTGTGGTTGTGGTTTTCCCTTAAAAACTCTAACCACTATCGCTATGGTGGTATAGTGAGTTTGGGTATGTGTGTGTGGGAGTGCGAGAATGCACTCGGTGTGATGGTATTTCGGGGACCATAATTAAGACACTAAATGTCTTAACAGGAAAGCTTTCGAGCGTCTCTGTTTATCTGCGAGAGATGCTAAAAGGTAAACGCCTACACAGAAAAAAAATGCCCCAGGGCAGCCGCTCTACACAGTGTTAACCGTTGGAGCCTTGGAGGGGCGGTATAGATTCCGGTTCCGAACGGTGACAACGATGATACTGCTGATGTTGATGATGAGGCAAAGGATATCAGCCTCGGGCACGGCTTTGAAGCGGGTCGCTTTTGCCGAGTCGTATCCGGTTATTGTCGGGTAAACTAGTTATGCTGCCTTACTCCATGATGGGGTTGTAGTTTAAGTAGAGCTTCCGATTACGTGACAGGTTAGTTGTCCAACCACTAACTCTCCGGTGGCCACCGCGCTCACAAACACACAAACAGTGTTACCTCAAAGTGCTGGCTCTGATTAACGGTTCGGCTCCGACACCTGAGGGCATTCTTATCTTGAGACCCGTCTGTCGAGCTGTCTCAGGTGTCAGAATCTTACATCGTGCTGCATCCTCTTCGCTGCCGTCGGTGTTTAAAATGGTGCCTCCAAGTTTGTCCATTAGCATTAAGTGATGGTCTGCCTCTATCGGCTGATGGTTGAAATTAATCTTAATTACGTGAGCATATTTTGAGCTTCTGCCACCACATCTGCGTTGGTCGACGGTGGATACATTTTGTCTGTACTCAGCGAACGTAAAATTGAGCCTAGACGAACTGGCCATTAACTTAGTCATTTTAACGTAAAATGCTTACATTTTCACTTTGCGAAATGTTTGGTATACTGAACATAAAAATAGAACCGAATACTGTGCTCTGTTTTTGTTGTGCTTGTTCATATGTCCTGTTAAGTGCACTACCCTCGAGTCCTATTAGTGTTCCGTTCACGCTCAATTTACCACCTCGCCAACCATCCTTCAGCGATTAAAAAGCGAGAGTCCTCGCTTTATACGCTCCACACCAACACACCGACAGCACCGTTGTAGCAATTCCGCTCTCGCCAGGGATACAATTTCCCACATCCGGTACCACCGGTGTAAACTGCCAATTAGAGTCTGTGGGTGCCAATTAATTTGCAGACCACATTATCCTCACCAGCGTATTATCACTTTCCTACAAAACGGTGCCAAGAAATGACCAATTTTCCTCTAAAGTCCTTGTCGCGAGTTGTGGTGGGCACTTGCCATTACTCTTCTGGACTAATTTTCCTACAAAAGTGTGAAGCTATAGAGGGCAATTATTCGTGCCGGAATTGGTTACTGCTACAAACGCGTTTGTTACATCTGGTCGTGTCTATGTGTGGTTATCTGCCTACAGCTTTGAAAGGGATTGCTTTGCATTTGTGTGCATTACTGGGAAGAAGCGCTGGCCCGAGAAGTCTGATGAAACAGGAGCTTTTTATTCTGCACTGCGGTATGTCGACTGGTAAATGTATCCTTTCACACGTATTTCTCGTTTTACCATAGATACCATTTCACCTCCTTTTTTTTCATACGAAAAGCCCCCGATCTGCTGTTGTCATGCCGAAGAAACCATTCCATTTCGTGATGATGGGCATTCACTTCTAAACGAATATTGCCAAGTTACAAGAGAGCTGCAAAACTTTTCCCCATGACTACCACTGGCTGGCAACACTCGGTGAGCAGAGCGCAATGCAACGCTTCATTCTTTTACACCGTAAAGTGTCCATGTCCAACTTTTCTGCGCGATCCATAAACCATCACGATGACGAATTGAGCTTCCTTTTGTGGTGGTCATTCGCTGTACAATTTTTCCGTGCATCCGACCGCACACGGGATTATAGGACATTGTGCAGTCTCCCGGTGCCGGAACGGACGGGAATAGTCCACCTTTCCAGCCAGCCCAGGCTGACGAGCGAAATTGGCACCAGACAAAACATCCCCCGAGGGACAGTAATCTATCAACGGTCGGAGATTGATGAAGAAATGCAACGAAGTGGTAACGAAACTAAAAAAAGCAATGAGAGTTAGTTTCATTGCACGGGCGAAATTGCATCGCTGTGCAATGTCTTTCC